>JBCFYV010003469.1:0-66851 GCA_039000515.1 Timema cristinae
GTATTTTTTGGAGAATCTATTTAGCCCTTCAAATTGGCCCTTAACGTTTGGCTCCTTCTCAGCCCTTCCTTTTTGGAAAGCACACGGTTATATTATGTCACTAGAAGAGGGGTGTTTCCCCTGAGTTATTGTTTATGTCAATACACTGTGTGTTGTGATAACAGGCAAAACAATCTGTTTTAAAAACATGACTTATGTACATGCATAACTGATGATATAGAACAATTGACAGTACAATTGCTCAGGGTTACATTATCCTTGCATGCTCTCGATTTCCAAAGGCTGCAGGATATATGACATGTCCTCTCTACTTTTAAGTTTCTGAACACATTTTAAGAAACTTAACCAAAAATAAGTAAAATTATTAAATACAATAACAATTAATACATACTATATAATTCTGTTACAATTGGCCGATTTTTTTTTTATATATATGTTTACATTACGAATTTGCTGAATCATCATTTAATAAGCTACTACAAAAGGATTCCTGCACTTTATGCAATAATTGTATCTGAATGCCTTTGTTTTGTTTGACAACGTATATTAATTCATCAAAGCTGGCGGTTGGGCCACTTGTTTCAACATAATTTTGTAAGTCATTCTTAAAATCTCTTCCTAAACTTAACTGGGTCAAGTTATAATTTGTCAAGAATCGCGTGCTTCAATCAGGAAATCTTGAAGCATTCCAAATAACCAAGCTATTATGGCTTTTAAGTATGGTTATAGCAGCATCTAAATAGCCCTACCATATTCTTTAGATTGAAAAATGACACCTCAACAGGGGATTTGATCCCAGGACCTCTGCCTTAAAATATGAGTGATAAATTACCCTGAAAAGAGGATAACTCCTCTGGATAGCTAAGAGGTAAGAATATTGCTGTACTAATCCAACAAATGTTAGTACTAGTATTATGAATGTAAACAAAGCAAACCCTTTAAATATTATTTTCTGCTACCTTTATGTAATTTATATATGGGTTTTGATCTTTAACACAGAATAAAATCTAATTTTAAACAATTTATTTTGGTGTTTAAGATGGATCCCAACGCGCATACACATATTTACTCAGCTGTAATACGGAGTACGGACTTGCGGATAAGGAATTAGTGGCCAGAGCAATCTGATAGTGTGGCATCGATTTCTTATGACCCACTGACTCC
Organism: Timema cristinae; assembly: GCA_039000515.1. Taxonomy (NCBI): domain Eukaryota; kingdom Metazoa; phylum Arthropoda; class Insecta; order Phasmatodea; family Timematidae; genus Timema; species Timema cristinae. The sequence continues at coordinate 1,165 of JBCFYV010003469.1, forward strand.
GGACCACGTGCCTACGATATGGAACCTGTGTCAGGGCCTTAATGAGTAGGACTGCCCGAACTAATATTGCGGCTGAAATAATGCAAGTTTAGATACAAACATGATCTTCTTTACTTACCATCCCTTAAATTATAAATAACATGATTTTAAAGATCAAAAACAAAAATATATGATTGTTTACAAGACATATTCACTAATATGACCAATGTTGCCAGCTAAGTCATGCTGAATATCTCTAAATGCTGTGCAAAAAGTCTCCATTTTCAAGTAAAATACCCCAAATTTGAAATAAATAATATAAATTTTTTCACGAGATTTTTTTAATAAAAATATTAATATCATATTATTATCATAATTATACTCAGAAAACGTCATTGGTAATGGATATTTTATACCACTAGAGGGGTGGCTTGTGCCTAGGGCATGAAGACATGTGCCCCCCAGCTCAACCAACGGTCCATTCCCACTGATAAAATTATAGTTAAGTTGAAAAGTTATTATTCGCACTCACACGACCACATAACAGTTTCAAGAAAAATATGTTTTCGTTTTAGGTAATAGCACGTAATGTTTTTGAAAATGGCATGTAAACAGGCGCGTGGCTGTCAGTGCCTTCCAGTATGAAACCAAACCTACCCACCCCTTCAGATATGGTCGGCAGCTAGTTTCCTACCTTATATGCTAAGTGAAGGTGATTTCCCGCCCGAGCCCTGAAGTTAAAAGATTATGATGTTTTGTGCATAGCGTAAACCAAAATCATAAGGATAGTGAGAAAGAACCTTTGTATATCGACATGATTGCAGTAAAAGTGGCTCAATCAAATAATAAATATGTTGAAGTAGTAAATGAATAAAATCAGTATGATAAAAAAAAGTGTGGCATAAAAATGTAAAAATTAAAAACCTAACTGTTCACTTTAAGCTAGATACTGACTCGGTAGTCAAGGACTAGAATGGAACGAAGAGCAAAAGTCGAGCGTTAGGATTGGATCACTGTGCGACCTGCCCTAGACCAAGGGGACTGCTTGTTTTACCGGCGTCGAACAAGGTGTCTTCCTGCCTCCCTTACGTGTTCCAGTTCACCTGGTGCTACCCATCAAACTGTCAGACAAACGTCTTACACCTTCTGGGAAACCTAAACTAGGTCACTAACACATTAACTGAACTCGGGACGGACGTTTCGGTGGTCTTCTGTAGTGGATCCTAACGGTGCCAACGAAGCTACAGCGTGCCGTAAAGCGTGACCGGCTGCGAAGCAATACCTCGCAGTTGGAGTCCGTCCTCCGGGACACCACTCAACACACAAATCCCACCCACACTGCACAGAGGAGGGCATACTAGCCCTTTCACACTGGCCACTAGCCTGTCCTTTTCAGGGCTGCGCGAAATGGCCACCCCCAACCATCCAAAATAGAAACTTACGGACACTGACATGACATACTCATCGACGGAAGCCTCAGACATGGAAGCTGACACATATGGGCAGGGAACCGTCACACTGGCAGACAAACTATGACGCAGACAAAAATTCTGACCCCACAAACAACTACAAACAAAAAAGACTACACTGACAATGACAAACAAGTTGGAGGCCCTGGAAGGGGCCGACAGCCAACTACCCACACAAGACGACCAAGTGTAACAAACTAAACATGATCAACCACAAACGTCTATCACCACACCCAAGATACGTTTCCCACCGATAGTCACACTAGGCACTCAAAATTACAACCGCATCAGCAAAATAGCTAAAGAATTGGGAAACGACATTAAAATCACCTACATTGCAAATTGACTTAAAATTCACACTACCAACAAACAAGACTACGAACTGATGTAACACCTACTCAAGGGCCTCAAACAAGAATTTCACACATATACACTACCTAGGACAACCAGTCAAGGTAGTCATCAAGGGGTTCCCTCCCAATATGGCCACCGAGGACATACAACAGGAGCTCATGGGGCTAGGACACTCCGTCACTGACGTAAGACAATTCTCAAAAAAGGCAAAAGCAGACAACACCACACAGACGGTCACGCTACTGCCAACATTCCAAGTCACTACGCCAAGAACACAGACTTATCCAACATCTACAAGATAGAATACTTAAACCACACAAGAGTAAAAATTGTTCCATAAATTCCACCCGTAAACACCATTGCTCAGTGCCACAGATGCCAGAGATACAGACACGCAAAAAAAACCTGTCAAAACATTCCCAGATGCATCAAGTGCACAAATCTAAATTACACAAAGGACTGCCCGAAAAAAGAAAACACCACCCCCGCTTGATGTATAAATTGTAGAGGAAGCCACACGGCTAACTACACCAAGTGTCCCGTCTACGTGGAATTACTCGACAAAAGAAAATCCACGCAAGATAACATGCTACACACAAGACAAAACATACAAACAAGACAACACCCTCCAGCACACCAGGCCTCGTCTAATAGCTTTCCCCAGTTGAAAAATAGGTCCCATCAATCAACCACAGAGGAGGCGCGTGTCCACCCACCCCCCAATAAGAAAAATAAACACTACGCGGCCAGCATTCACCAAAGCTACGCGTCAGCAGTACAAGGAAGCGGACACGCTCGCAAACCCCCCCAACAATAGATGACCTCAACAAATTTCAGATATTAAAGAGTTAATAGGCCTGCTAAAGGAACTCAACATCTTCAAAATTATTACACACTTCAAACCTTACCTTGCCAGACTAAATCAATGTACTAGCACCACAGATAAAATGTTCATACTGATAGAAGGTGTCACTGAATACTTTATGACCCCGGATGACTAACAGACTAAAGACATACTACTTGTTTTTATATGGAACGTGAACGGGATACTCATGCAAGCAAAATAATTGGAAGAACTTTTCAAAACCTACGGTATAGATATAGCTTTAATCAATGAAACCCACCCAAACCCAAATAAATCATATACTTTTTCAGTTATGATATATACAGGAGCGACCGTCCCAATGGCAGGGGAGGGGGAACTGCAGTGTTCATCAAAAATAATATACTGCACTACCGTCACAACTACCATAATCTACAAAACCTAGAAGCAGCAGCAGTTCAAGTAAATAAAAAAGAGCGGGAGTATTCTATTCGCGGCCATATATAAGCCACCGACGAAGACTTTACTGCAACAAGACCTAGACACGATAATAGACTCCAACAATTTTTGTTTAGCAGGGGACTTAAACCGTAAACATTTTAACTGGCATAGCCTTTTAACCACAAGAAACGGCAGGACACTCAACGACACGCGGACAGTAATGATTAAAGAGTAATAGGGCCTGGCGAACCAACTTTTTACCCTTCAAACCCACTACAATGACCAGATGTTATAGATGTGCTCGTGACCAACATGGGGTTGACGTCGGAGGAGCTAACAGTTCTAAAGGAACTGGACTGACCAAAACCCTATGTTGTGCGACATTGCTATAGACACAGACATAGAAATAAAAGGGGCTAAAACAACTCAGATCCACGAGCGACTGGGAGGGTTTTAAAAAATCTCTTAATAACACACTACCCGAGTACATCGACATCACAACAACGGAGGAAGCCGAAGCAACACTGCAAATATTTACAAACACAGCACAGGAGGCTTACAGAACCAACACAACTACCGAGACAATAAAAAACGACATAAGACCCAGCACCCAGACCTTGACTTTTTTATAGCTCATAAAAGAGAGGCGAGGAGATAGTGGCAGAGGTACAGGGCCCCCACAACATAAGATGGCATACAACTGGCTTAGGGCACGAGTAAGACTTAAAGTAAAATAAATCAAAAGAACTAACTGGAACAAGTACGTCACAGATGCCGCATTAGACCCCAGCAAAATCTAGAAAATAACAAACAATTAAAATCAAATAAATGACAATCAGTCCCATCTATTCACGGCGAAAACGGCATGGCCTACACAAGCTCGGAGAAAGCAGAAGCCATAGCGTGACGTTAGAGAAACAACTTATCCTTAATGACAACCCCAAACATCCCTGATTTTGTTAGGGACGCTAATAGACCAGTAAGGACATATCTAAACAGACCTATGGTATCACAGGCAGATCCAATAACATTAACGAAATAGACTACACAATAAAAAACCTCCAAAAAAACAAATCGCTAGGCCACGACCGACTGTCAAACGAGACGATTAAACAATTTCCACCTAAAGCCACACTAACGTTACTTCCATATCAATTCCCTACTTTTACTGTGTCACTTCCCTGAAGTATGCAAACTGGTGAGAGTAATAATACTCCCCAAACCTGGAAAGGACCCAATGATTCCTCAAAACAAACTGCCAATAAGTCTCCTCACTTCTCTTAGCAAATTGTTCGAAGATTATATTTTAAATGCTGAATAACTTTAGCGAAACCAGGAATATTATCCCAAATCTACAATTCGGTTTTAGGGAAAAAACACTCCACTATTCAACCAGTCCCTAAATTAATCAAAGAAGCTTTCTCAGAGAAAAAGACAATAGTATCAATATTCCTAGATGTTGAAAATGCTTTCGACAAAGTTTGGCATATAGGTCTAATACAAAATTTAATAAAACTTGGCTACCCCCATTGGATCATACATACTGTCGCCAGTTTAATTGCGCGGAGAAGGTTCCAGGTAGTGATAAAAGGCTCAAGATCTAACATACACGACATAAAGGCAGGGGTGCCCCAGGTATCTGAATTCTCACCACACCTGTACAACATATAAAGTCTGTTCAGCGTAGGAATTGTTTTCTGAAAGGGCCTTTTTCCCTGCCAGAAATCTACTATATAGTAGGATATTGGTAGGGAAAAAAACCTTCCAGAGGTAATTCCTACCGTGAATGGGGTATACATCTCTGAAATTCCAAACCACGCGCAAACCAAGGTTATAGTTTTTGCAGACGACGCTATGATCTACACCATCAACAAAAACACTAACTATGCCAGTCGGGTAATGCAAAGATACCTACTGAATATACAAAACTGGCTCACAAACTGGTGGATTAAGGTCAACGCTGCCAAATCCGCAATTTTTAATCATAAGTCGTAGAAAACAAACATCTACCTGCCCCACTCATCCTATTTGTCACGGAAATACCCGTAAAAAAGGAAACTAAATATTTAGGTATCACAATTGATTCTAGATTAAATGGGAAGAAACATATAGAAGACATTAATCAGAAAGCAACAGGCAGATACGTTCAACTATTTCCACTACTAAAGGGTAAGGAGCTAACCGTCCACACAAAAACAATTCTATATAAATCCGTGATCCAACCAATAATATTATATAACTGACCAGCATAGAGTTACGAACCTATAACTCACACACACAAAAAAACTTCAAACCACACAAAATAAGATACTAAAAACAATCACTGGGGCGCCATGGCGCACTAGAAACCACAGACTTAAACGATGACTAATTGTAGGCAACTCCAGGAAATCTACAAAGACCGCAACAAGAGACTGTACGAGCAGACAGAGACACATTCCAATGAGATAGTTAGGGACTTAGGACGCTACGACCCTGCTGAACAAAGACATTACAAACGACCTAGGTTGGCGTAGTTGAGCTCTCACTTGTACTATCCAACTAAATGTATATAATAATCTAAAACATTAAAAAATAAAAGAACTATAAAATCCCAAGTTGATAATCCTAGAAGAAAAAATGGTTTAAAAAAACCTAGATGTAGCACTCCTTGTAGAATAGAAATTCACAAATAATTGACAATCAACTTCGCCAGAACGACAGCGAATCGCCGACAACCCACCACCCCAACCTTAGACCCGACATTCACACAATCGCACATTTCATACCATTACTACCTTAGTCACGGCCGGACGCCACTGGGATAACCGGATAGGTATTTTACGAGTCAGAATATGATACTGACGCCGCTGTCGGCCCCAGATGGGGAATGGAAATGTATCCATACCCTTCAAACCAAATCGCAAGGAAAGTTAAATCCTTCCTATCCCTTACCTGAAAACGACTCTCATAATTCACCCACAATCCACCATCATACCTTAAACACACCCTCCCAATCCCAAGAAAAGAAAATCCTCCCATACCCGAGACCCTACACAATCACTCACTATCACCAATTTCACCTCAAAGTGTTATGTACTAATACACCTGTAATTCTTTACAGCCTTATTTCACTGGTTTCATTTCATAGGTTTACATTTCATTCACGAGTTATGAGTCACGACAGTGACTCGGTACTCAAACATAAAAAAATCAGCCCTTTCTCTGATGACCTAGCTTGGCGTTTCTGTCAAAATGGATATTCAGAGTCGGGCAACAGCTGAAAGGTGGACGGCGTCGAGCCAGGAAGGCAGCCGACATCAAGAAGTTTCGTACGGGGAGTGCAACATCGTGAGACTGTTTCCCGACTATGATTCTCCAAATTGACAGAAGCGCCAATCTAGTTCATCATAGAAAGGGCTGATTTATTGTTTGAGTACCGAGTCACTATCGTGACTCTTAACCTCGTAACTGAAATTGTATACCTTATGAAATGAAACCAGTGAAATGAAGCTGTAAGAGAATTACAGAAGTGAATGTTAGTGCTAAATATGTAGTAACTAGAAGTGTACGACCTGCATGGTAAAACTGACCAGATATTTATAAAGGTAAGGTGCTATAAGTAGAAACAAAGTTGGTGTAAAACATGTTGGGCTGGCAACACAAATAGAATCAGTGTGTTTTTTAGATAGATTGTGTAGTGTCTAATGATGTTATCAGAGCGTGGAACATCGACCGTGGTCTTAATTCTAGTGTGCTTATTAAGAGCATCAAACGTAATAAAACAGAATAGGACAGCGACAACGAAACAAAATCAAGATGAACTCTTGATTAAAACAGGAAATTGAAATCATTTGCTAGGTCATGACCGGAATTTTGTATAAAAACAAACAGAAACCAAGAAAAATCAAAGGTAAGTTTCTAAAGGCAGCTCAATTCCAAATATGTATACAAAAAAAATAGGCTGGATTTGTGGTTGTGATGTGGACAAATCTTTTACTATTTCCGTGAACATGTGAAGACAGTGAACATATATACGTATATATATTTACGCATATAAATAACAGCTGCAGAGTTTATACAACAGATACACGTTATTTGAAGTGAATTTGCAATTTTTTATGTTTACAAGTTCTTGTGATATTATTTTTTATTTGAGTTTAAATCAATTTTGTTGTACAGCATTTCAGTGGTAAAGCAATTTTCTTTTGAGCTCATAATATGATAGTTCGGTGAAGTCGGAGACCGATCACCGGCGGAAGAGTAGAATCTGCCAGGGGTGCCAAAAACTAAAAGATTTGAAGCGGACGTTCCACTTGAAACACGACGTATTTTATATTGCGGAGTGTTAATTAATCAATTCCTATATCAAATTCCAATGAAATGTGGCTAAATCCATTATAAGAAGTAAAATCTATAAAATCTAGCTTAACTCCTTCTTTAAAATTAACAACAAATTGCTAACAAAACAGTAACGGGAAATTTTTCATAGACTTCACCTTTTCTATGGACCCCACATCCACGAATGCGCATACCTCTGTGACGTCATTTAAAACTGATCCTAGCGATAGTGCCCTAAATCAGTTTACGGGATCAGTTAGTCTCATAAGAATTCCCACCCCATGAGTGGAATCATCTCGATATTCATTAGTTATCCCACTACCAATACCTCAACTGGAAGCATCACGTCCATGGTTGAAGTATTTGCTTCACCTTTGCACTGACCCACTTGAATTCATTTCTCCTATAATTCTTCACCCAGACTTGGTCACCCACAGAATAACGACTAGTGTTGGGACTAACTCCATCATAGGCTTTCCTCTGGTTATCTTGAGCTTGCTGCACTCTACTTGATGTTGGAGGGGGGTCAAGTAGGTCCAGACGATTCCTCAACTGCCTTAAAGCTTGAGCTGGTGAAATCCCGGGGGTTGCACGAGGAGCATTTCTATAATCGAGTAGGAACCTTTGTAAGGCCACGTCAAGTTGGGATGGAGGAACTCCCATCCAGTACTGTCTGGAAACAGTGCTTTACGGTCATTACCGTATTCTCTGAGGCACCTTTTTTTTTGTTGCCAAAATGTGTCTTCATGCTTCCATTCGACTCCATTTTTTTTTTTTTAGGATTGTTTGGAATTTCTCTCTTTCAAAGGATGAATAGTTGTCCGAGATAAGATATACCGGTAGGCCGAATGGGGCCCAAAACCTGCTACAAAAACTGAATGGTTGGGGCTGCTAACATGGACATTGTTGAGAACACTTTCATTCACTTATAGCGAGTGTCTATGATGACCAGATAATACTTACCCAAAAAAGGTCTAGGTAATCAATTTGCAGGCGTTTCCATGATCCTGTTGGCCATTTCCCACGGTATCAATTCAGTATTTGATGGTTAATCTTGGTTGCGTTGCAGGCTGGACATAATGTCACTAGTTCAGTTTCGGCCACCAAATGTATGAGCGTACTAAAGCATTGGCCTTGACGATGCCCAGATGAGTTGCATGTAGTTCTTGTAGTACGGTTGCTCTTAGGGCTAAAGGTACCACAATTCGACAGCCCCAAAGCAACACATCTCTTTCGACAAGGAGTTTATCCTTGCGCTGGAAGTAGGGTTGTAAATTAGCTTCAACAGCTTGTGGCCACCCGTACTTTAAATAATTGATGGTTTTCATAATGACCTGATCTTCCCCTTTTTATCGTTCACCAAAGTCCACAAATGAGCCCCGCTCCTTCCTTGTGCAACTACTGGCTGTAAGATTCTTCCGCTTTGGATACCGAGCGGCTTCTTTTCACCGTTAGGATATCTTTGTGAAATCACTGCACCGAGTCCTAGGTCTGACTCATCAACCGATAGATGAACCGGATACTGTGGGTTAAAATGAGCCAGCGATCGAGTAGCTTGAACTACCCCTTTGATCTGCTGTTCAAAACGCTCATCCCACTCCCTTTGGCATGCCTTTACGCAACAACTTGTACAGGGGATCCAAAATTGTGGCTATATAAGGCAAAAACTTGACAAATAATTTATAAATCTTAAGTATGACTGCAGCTCCTTCACGATCTTCAGGTTGGGAGCTTCTAAAATTTCAAGCCATTTGCGTCATTCCTGAAGCCAAGATATTCCACTGAAGATTTACCTACCTCGCATTTCTTTATTGATAAGGTCAACCCACAATCTCTGAATATCTTCAAAACTTTGGCGAGTTGAAATTTGAGTTGTGCAAGGTCTTCGGCCCCTATTAGAATGTCACAAACTAGAGCAGTGGTACCTTCTAGACTACCAAGTAAAGTGTCCATTACTTTTTGGAACTTGGCGAAAGCACATGTGACCCCAAAGGCAAGGATATATTTAAACAATCCTCTTGAGTGGTTATTGGTGAGAAATTTTAGATGTCTCCTCTAACGCAAACTGTTGATAAAAGTTGGGCAAATCGAGCTTCACAAACACCTTGATGCCCTGGACTTTGTGAAACGGATCCTCAATCCTAGGAAGACATCTTAGGAAAACAGTGCTGAGCCACTTGTAAACATGGATTTAACGTCAATTTATAGTCGCCACAGATTCGAATACCCCCACACTTTTTAATCATGGGAACTACAGGCGATCCAAATTGACTGTATTTCACATGCTCTAGAATCCCTTCTTTCAAAAGTCTGTCAATTTCGGTGGTAGCCCCCTATTTATAGCAAATGGGATTGGACGATCCTTCATAAATTTGGGCTTAGCATCCTGCTACAGAGACAATCACAATTCCCTTTGTTAAACTTACCAAGAATGTCTATAGAACCTCTGGAAATTGCGAGAAATTCCTTGAAGCATATGCTGCGTGTCGTCTTCTGAAAGATAATCAGATGCACCATCTTGTTACGGTTGGTGTCTATAATGCAAAATCCCAATTCACTACACCACGCCCTTCCCAGCAGCGGGGGCCATCCGACTCCACCACAAAAAATTGAACGTTCGGAAAAATATGTCCAATATATCGACCTTGACAGTATTGGTACCTAACGGTATCAATTTTTCCTTGAAATATGAAACAAAGATTTTGGAAGTTGGAGTTAGCACTAAATTAGGAACTTTTCACAAAACAATTTCAACGGTACTATTGTGCTCAAGCACCCGGTTTCAAATTGAAATTTAATGCTTTCATTGTTAATATTTAAAACAACATTATAATTCAGGCTCTCTTCTTCCACCTCATTATTCATGTACAAGTTCACACTATCATCTTTGATATCTTTAGTTAAAAATATATATTTTCTTGAATTTTCCTTTAAAATAAGACTGCTTATTCGATTTACCCTTATTTCTCTATATCCTTTCTAATTAATATCCAATCTGTGATCAAATATTGCATGTGTAACCACGATACTTACACTTTCTGTGGCATGGTTATAACCTGCGCAAACATCACAATGAACCCCTTTAGTGGAACCAGCTGTTGTTTTATTTGACTAATTTGTCTATTTTGGCTATTCCTTGTAGATATATGACAAACTGGCTTCTTTTTTTAAATCTTAATATTTGTTAACCTATAATCGGAGTGAAGACGCTTGCTTAGCACTATCTAGCTCTACTGCTTTGTCAATCGTTAACTTAGTGGATTTTTCTTCAAAAAGCCTATCATGAATGAGACCGTAACCCATTCCAAAAACAAATTTATTTATTAGAGCAAAGTCTAGATGGGTGTCTAAATTCACAATTCACCGCTGATTCCCGTATTCTTGCCAGCCACATCATTTACGTTCTCTCCAGGTTCTTTACTAGCATTGATAAACTTAAATCTTGCACTTAAAACAGATTCTGCAGGCATAAAGTACTTGTCAAACAACTCAACGAGTGCATCGTATCTCAACTCCTTAGGCTTTTTAGGTACACTTAAGTTATTCATTAACTGAAAAGTATCTTCATTCAATGCGTTGAGAAACAGGCCTTGTCTCTTGGTGTCACTCTTGATGTGATTAAGTCGATGAAACTCTCCATTTTAGGTTTTTAAAGAGACCAGTCATTTTTTAAAGTAAACTCCTCAAGATGCCAATGGTGGTGGTTTTCTCCGTCTTCACACATTTTGAGTACAAATGTACACTCCTTCCTTGGGATTGAAGTCTCAGGTCTTCAATTTTGGGATGCACTTAGTAAGTTTGTAAACTCGAATACTTGCTATTCTTGTTTTTGTTCTTAACCAGATTCAACAGTTTGTAATCCCATATTCGTCACCAATGTTAAATAGCCGCCACTATTTACTGTTCACACTTTAACATTCACTCGTGCAGGTGGCACACCTCCCAAGTCATATTTCTCACAGATCATCAAACCGCGTCATAGCCAAAACAATGTTACCAACTGTAATATCCCACAATAACGATATTATTTTTACGTTGATGGTGGTAGGCGAGACAATTGTTTAGAGGAATTAAATCGCGAGGCGAGATTATGGAAACATATATTCCTCGACATTGGACAGCTAAAATCATTACAATACTTTGTTCAATATTTTAGTAAGTTGAACTTAATACTCTTAAACCATCAGGCAAATGCATGACGCATTTCTAAAAAAAACCATATCATTATTCCCCTTAAAATTATCGGAAATTATTATTGGTTTCATATATTTTGAACTTATTTATCCTAATAAGACCTTTTAAAAACATATTTATTACATTGAACATAACAACATCGACTTATCAAAGAAAAATAATTTTTACATAAAATCCCCTATTTTTGTATGTGTGTAGGAGAGAAAGAAATACCCTAAAGTTTCTCTCTCTTATTGGCAGTGTAATGGCGTAAAAACAGCAGATCAAAAATTTTGAGGTCACTGCTCTGAGTAGTTCTTTCGGAACAGGAATAGGAAATTCTCAGCGCTAACCATACTAGTTTCAGTCAAATTTGTGTTTGGGAAGATTCTGTGGTTTTTATTTTTTATACTTTTTTTATATGAAGTATGAGCGGGAGTGGCAATTTTTCCTGCTGCCGCTAAATTATTTTTCTGAGTATAGAATTTTATGAAGTAAATTGTTAATAACATGAAACATTCTTCGGAGGAATTTGTTATTGGTATAAATTAATTAATTATATGAAATATACTAGTTTTATGTTTGAGTATATGTTTACTTTCATTGATAAGGACATGCTATTTGTTTTGACAGAGTTGGTTTAATATTCGTTAGCTGTTTATCCCCCATAGTAGGGTTACGATTACGTCTCGTATATTGCAATAACTCCTTTTTATGTATTATAATTCTTGTTCACTTTTACATCTTATTTTTCCATCTGGTCAGGGAAAATTTTGTAATTAAAGTTATACATATATAGACATAGGCCTAAACAATTATCTTCTTCTTAATCGGAATATATGTCTATTTTCTTATAATAATTAGACTGTAAGCTTAATATTACAAATATATATAAAGTTTGATTATTTTAAATACTGTATACAATTAAAACAAAATTCACTAAAATCACATGAGAAACTAGAAATGTAAATATTGACAAACTATTGGGGAATAGTAGTTAAGTGAGCAACATCATGCTCAACTTAACATTCACTTAAGGTTAACTTTACGTGAAGGTTCTTCTCGTGTTATTAAATGGAAACGATCACGATGCAGTTAATTTAACATTCAACTTACAGTTCAACTAACTTAATAAATGTCCTGGGAGGTTTTTCATGTGAAGTAAATGTAACATTAAGGGTAATCACGGGATCTAGCCAGCCAATCATTATGGGAGTGACACCTACAGGCAGTTTAGTAATTCATTTGTTGATTTTATGACCAGGTCTACTCTTTAGTCTCATTTGAGTGATCAGATATTGAGACAAAATAATTAAACCAAAATAGGAAAGCTAAATTTATCAAAAAAGTTTAATGACACACATTATATCAATAGAAAACGGTAAACTTTCACAGATCATCCTTTACAAATTGTACAAATCACAGATCCAAACACATACTCTTAGAATGCAGATGTTTGGTTTGAGTTGTTATGATAAGTTTGTGTGAATCGTGATCACACATCTTGTTTTCTTAAGTTAATGTGAACACTACATTCATTTAAAGTTAAGTTGGTCATAATCCCAGCATAAACATAGAGCATATGAAATGATATTCTTTGTTTCACAACTATATATTTGGGGAGAACCATAACTTTTAGGCAGATTTTTTATTTAAAAAACCTGAAAATCACTAAATTATATACTACCGTAGAATCTCAGAATCTCGAACTAATGTGGCCTGAGATGGTGTCCGATTTATTGAAACGTCGAGTTTACGAATGAACTTGAATAAGATGCATGTTTAGTATGTCTTGTTTTACTATAAAAGGAGAATCACAGTATGATATCAAATATTATAGGTATATTTGTACTGAAGTCTTGTATAGTACAGTAACAATAATATATATACAGCACAATATATTATGTGTTAATATAATTTCATATATACATACCTACTTGTAATATACAGAAATGCAGTACAGTACAGTAGGCCTACATATAATATTGTATTGATTTGATTAACATGTTATGGAATTGGAAAACTAACAAACACAGCACCTGTAAAAACACCCCCAGCAACGACTTCCACTCGAATTACACGAACAAACTGAGGTTTATAAAGTTTGAATGACCATTGTATTATGATGACTGCACCAACAACTTGTGCATATGGGCGTGTAAAGTTACACAGAATGTCGAGTTATCGAGTGTCAAGTTTCCAAGACTACTGTAGCCCTACCATTATATTCACAAAAAATGCAGTGAATCCAATGATTCTAAATTCAAGACTATTAAAAAGCTGATAAATGAACGATTCAAAACCAAACTCACTAAATCGAAGATTCATCAATATGAACTACAACCCAAGTCCACCAAAAACAAAATATCCCTCATCTTGTAACTACTTCAAAGACAAATATATTTGAAAAATCAGTAAAATTTCACAACAGAAGTTTTACATAAGGTCTATTAACAGAGCAAAATGCACACAACATAAGGACATTTTTGATTCTAACATAACCAAATATTTTGAAAGAATTTAAATTGTAAAAAAAAAAATTATTTGAAAACTCACCTAATTCCCCCAATAATGTTCAGCCATATTGCATACCATTGCGCTGAACACCTCAATTTATTTCTAGCGTAGTTACCATCCACATAGACTTGTAAATTATGTTGTAGGTGATTAATGTTTAAATATTAATACACATTAACCATTTACCCTACAAATACAATTAGTAATTATTATTTTATGGTCTTGATTAATAAACTTTTAACATTTTCTAATGAAACAACCATAAGTATAATCGGGCGCATATCTTAACTGTGCATGAGCAGATTGTCAAACATCTCAACTCTAGGAAATATTTTAGCGACTTATAATATTTTTTTGGTGCACAATATTTATAATGTTTTAAACAAAAATAAATCCCGACTGAGCTTAACCATAAACTTTCCTGAGTGAATAAATGAAAATTTTGATTATCTTTTGCAAGGGTCAGCAACCTTTTTTGAGCCGTGATTAATTATAAACATATCAAAGGTTCCACAATCAATCAACCATCATTTCTTTATTCTATTTTAACTCTTTTATTTTGTCCCATACATCTTAATATAATCCTGAATTTCATCATTTTTTCAAACGTTTGTGTCCCAACCTTTCTAGGAAAACATTTATGGATTAAATTAAATGTATATTTCATGTTTAACTATTAGATTTTCCTATCTCATTAGTGATTGTTAACCGTCAAGGTTATCTTGATCAACACTCAAATTTTATTTGAAAGTTATTGATATATTTGTGAGTTAAAAGACTTGTAGACTTTTAATGGCGTTGGTTTCCTTACCTGAAAATGTCCGTGAGATCGACCAGTTACCGACCTCTGATCTATTGTTTTTTAGGATATTTTTGTGTAGAAGGAATGAAGGATTAGGACAACCTGATAAAATAGGATTAGTTATGACCGCATTTAAAATTAGCAACTAGGCGAGTGTTTAGCTTTTTAACAGCCTATTAGAATTTTTCCAGAACACTTGTTTATTTTATAATCATAAATTTGCTCAATTTGTTGTTTGTAAAAGTGCTATAAAACATTAAAATCCCCTAATTTTTTACAGAAAAAAAAAAGAATCTTGCTCCTGGCGTCACTAAGCCGAGATATTTTTAGAACGCAATTGGCAAATAAATTTTTCCTCTGAAAACACCAGCAAAAAGTTTCAAACCCTTTAAAACCTTTTAATTGCTGTTCCCTTTGGGTTAAATTTAAGCTCACGAAGATTGACGGGGCTGTTTTGGATCTGACAGGGGAGGTTGGGACTTGAACCGGGCCCAAAACCCTCCCCGTGCACTAAAAGGGGCCTTTTAAACATTATGTTCTAATGGGGTTTACAATCAGGGAGTCGAACCGAAATATTTTTTTTTTTTTTGGGGTTCCCCAAAATCAAACTTTTTAAAAATTTCTTGTCCGGGTTTTAGGTTATAAAAAAAAAAAGGGTTCCTTTTCCCCCAAAGGTTTTTAAAATTATCTCCGGTTTTTTTTTCTATATACGAAAGAATGCAAAAAAAAAAGGGAAAAATTGAGGGGTTTTAAAATAAAATAAAGTTAAAATAAAGATAAAATTAAAAAGCCCTATAAAAAAAAATTTTAAAAAGTTTTGGGGACCCCTTGAAAGAACCAATATGAACAATTATGAAACCTCAAAATATATTTAAATTTTTGGGTTCTAGTTCTAAAAAATTGTAGGGTTCCTTTTTCACTTTTTTTTAATACAACTTAATTTGGGTTTATGGGTTCCCTTGTTTGACTCCATGCTTACAACATACTGGCCTTTCCTTAAAAAATTCCTCTTCTTGTGTTCATAATTATTTGCAAGTCCAAATAACACAACTGGCCCCCAAAGACTTGTAATTTTAAATTTTATCCTTTAAAAAATGGGCAAGAATGTTTTTTTTTTGGTTTGTATTTCAAAATAATTCAGGGGAAAATTTCCCCAAAGGATTAAACATTTTCTTGGAACAAAATTTTAAAAAATTTGGTTTTCTATTTTTGTTTTGAAAAAAATAAATAACTTAACAGTTGGTGAATTCAATATGAAAAAATTTTTTTTAAAGGGGTGAAGGCTGTAGGATTAAAAGTAGCCAGATTAGGCCCTAACTTGACGCGGGGCTGTTCCCAAAAATCGGGGAAAGGGGCAATAACACCTTGTTTTGTCATATAAAATTTATAGGAATTATTGTTTTTTTTTAATTTTTTTCAGTTCAAGATAAACCCAAATGTTTATTTTTTTTTTAAAAACCTCTCTCTACCTCCTTGCCAGCACATTCTTGCCCTATTTTTGATTGATTTAAATTCCCCAATTTAGGATGTAAACTTTTAAAAAAACATTTTAGATCATTCCAAAGTTTTTTGGGAAAATATCAAAAAAAAAGCTTTCATTTTTCCCAAAAAAAATTTAAGGGGACAAACATTATAAAAAAAAAAATTTCCCAATAGTAATTTTTTAATTAAAAAATTAAATTTTCATTTAAACAATAATTCAAGATAAATCCCCTAAAAAGCCTACAAAATTGGTAAATTTTTTTTACAAAATATGTAAACATGTTTTTATAAAAAAAACAGTTTTTTAAAACAGAACTGTGTGTTACTAAGTTTTTTTTCACTCATTTGAAATTAAAGTTTTTTAATTTTTTTATTTTAAAAAAATAATTGTTGCAATCAAAAAAAATCCCTTCTAAATAATAAAACCCTCTTTGAACAGGGTTTTTTTTTGCTGAGTTATGCGAATTAAAACATAAATCATTATTTTTGGGTCCCCTCTCAAACCCCTTTTTTTAAGCACCAAAACAAACCCCCAAAAATTTTTTTAATTTTTAAAAAAATTTTTTAAATTTTTTTCTCTGGGGAAAAACAATAAGGGTTTAAACTGAGAATGTCCTTTTTAGCCCTTTTTTTGTACTAGCTTTTTAAAAAATATGCCATTTTGATCGAAAATTAACTACTAGGACACAAAAAAATTTGAACCCCACATTCATACCAAAAAATTTTTTTTTTCCCATGACATGGCCAAAAGTTGAAAACAAAAAGGAAAAGTAAAATATTTAAATTTTTAAGTTTTTCTAAACTTGTTAAGGGTTTTCTCAATTCAAATTTTTTAAAAATTTTTACAAGTTTAGGGGAAAATATTTCCCGTTTTAAAAAGCCTTTAAAAGTTAAAAAAAACTGTCCCCCTTTCCCCCTCCCTTTAAAAAAAAGCCTAATTTAGGGGTACTAGGGGCGAATATTTGATGTTTATTAGGGAAGATCAATGGGGTTTTAAAAATAATTTTTTTTATAAAAATTCTAAGTATTTATATACTTTAAAATTTTCTGTAATTAAAGGTTGTGTGATCAAAAAGCTACTGTCGGGTTTTTTCCCGGTTTAAAAAGATGACTGAGATTTGGGGGTTTTAAAACTGGAAAAAAATAAAACCCCGAGAGTGATTTTCTTAAATGGGGGTTTTTCCCCCGCCACTCCCAAAAGTGCTATATTTCCCTTAATACATTACCTTTCCCCATTCCTATTCTATTGCCATATGTATAACCCACACAAAGGGACTAAAACACAGTGAAAAAACATCCCACTTACAAGGAAAAGATGTGAAGACGAAAAATTTTCTCCAACCTTTTCCGGAAAAAATTTGCATAACGGAAAAAATTTTTTATTATCATTTCCTTTGATTTAAATTTTAACTGATTAAAGGATAATAATTTAAAGGAAATATAATAATTTTATGTGGGGTTTCGGTTGTTGTTGTTGTAAAAAACACCTTCGGGGCTGCAAGGTACCACAAGCTACTCCCCACAATAGACAGACTGCCAATTGACATGGAAAAATTTTTGGGTTTGATTTGGGTGCAAAAGAGGGGGGTTTTTTTCTAAATGGGGTTTTTTTACTCACCACTCCCCCCCCCCCCACACAAAAAACAAAGTGTAAATTTCCCGTAAATTTCAACCTTCCTTTTCCCTATTAAAATTAGCGTAATTAGTACATAGGTTTTATTTATAACCTGGGCAGGTAGATGATTTCGGTTTTTAAAAAAAAACCCGGTATAGAAACAAAAAGAATTTGAAACCCCAGAAAAACCTTTTGTCCCCCCCGCCTTTAACACACTATTTGGGAAATACAATAAGGGTCTAGGTTTTTCCCCCTCCACAATTTTTAAAACCCCCCCCCGTAAGCCACCACTGCGAAAATTTTTTCAACCTACTTACTGTGAATACTGGTGATTCATTAATTAATTTTTTATTACACTTGTTTTAGTACTCTTTCCTTTAAAAAGCGACCCGGTGTAATCTTGATTAGTTTTTATGATACTTTTTGAGGGACCCAGTTCCTTAGAAGTGGAAAAACTATTTAATTTCCCTTTCTTATTTATTTTAGATTATTTGGGGGGGGGGGGGGGGGGGGCACCCAATCCCTTTTTCAAGAGAATTTTGGTGCAATTTTAAAAGTTTTTTTAAAATTTGGGTACTCAATCCTTATACAAGCCAATACGATGCCGCTTCTTATGATATATTTGTTTGGGCCCGCCCGTCCTTCGACAAATTTGGGGATTGGGTAATTAAATAAAAAATGACAACCCCCGGGATGCTTTTTTTTTTTAAACCCAAATCGGAAAATTCTTTTATCTGGGGTTGTCACTTTAAAAGGGGATTAGTTTTAGGAAAGCTTTTGGGGGAAAAAAAAGCTAACACAGGTTTTAAAGAACCCTGACAAATCTTTAGTCAAACCCCCTTACCCCAGAAATTCACTTTTCTGTCTTTGAACCAAGGGGGAAATTTTTTAGTTTTGCATCCCCCAATGTAGGTTTGAATACTACTCAACAAATTTTGAAATTGGGTTAGATTTTTTCCTATCAAAAAATTTATCTTTTAGAATTTTAAAAATAAGGCCTATTAAATATTATTTAAAACACAGATTTCTCACAGTTCTATGCTGTGTAAAACTAGTCAATTTTAATATATTTATGCATATCTTTCAAAAATAAAATATAGGAAAAACAAAAAACAAAATTGTTTCACTGGTCTCAATTTCACATCCATTAGTTTTGCATCCTCAATGTATGTAAAATACTACTCAACAATTATGTGATGGATTATATTTTTTCCTATCATAAATTGATCTTGAAGAATTTAAAAGTGAGACCTATGAAACATTATTTAAAAACACAGATTTCTCACAGTTCTATGCTGTGTAAAACTAGTCAATTTTAATATATTTATGCATATCTTCCAAAAATAAAATAAAGGAAAAACAAAAAACAAAATTGTTTCACTGGTCTCAATTTTACATCCATTTGTGCAAAAAAAAACTTTTTACTAAGATGTATTTACTAGGCTTGCATGCGTTACTAAATTGTTTTTTAAAGCCAATCATCCTGAGAAAGTAAAAATATGTTTAGGTAAGAAAATAAATAAACACTTAAAATTTAATGTGCTAATGATAAATGTGCTAGTGATATCCTTTGCCAGTGCTGGATTTAGAGCTGTGGAGTCCCCGGGTACTTAATAATTAGAAGTCCTAACACTAAACAAATGTTTGTATTTTCAAGGTTTCAACATTATCATTTTTTCTGTATTGGATTAACTTTTAAAATTTTAATGTCGAAGATATTATTTAAATAAGAAAATATTGTCATTACAATAAATTAGATTTGCTTTAAAAAATAAATCATTTTGCTCTCGCCAAAACCTTAAGAAAAT
The DNA here is from genome assembly GCA_039000515.1 of Timema cristinae. Lineage (NCBI taxonomy): Eukaryota > Metazoa > Arthropoda > Insecta > Phasmatodea > Timematidae > Timema > Timema cristinae. Next base: position 20,948 of record JBCFYV010003469.1, read on the forward strand.
GCTCTAAGAGTAAAATACTAAAATGTCGTAACTTAATGCTGTGTACCATGGTCATATAAACTGGTTAGGTGTGGGGATGACTCAATGAAGCAATTTTTTATAATGTTTATTCTATATGGCACTAGATTTGCTGCGATATTGGGTTGTGTTTAAGTTTTGAAAATCTCGGTTCAAATTATATTTGTTTGCCTCACATGCATTAAGTAAGTTGTTGGTCTCTATTTGCTCATAAATAAATAAAATGATATATAATAGGTTATTTTTAATGGATCATACTAAGATCACAATCTTATAGCCAGAAGAGATTTATTTGTTATTTTAACAGTTGGGGGGGGGGGGGGGGGGGGTGCTTATTTGTGGAGGATCCTGGGTGGTTGTCCCTGTCACCCTCCCTTAAATCCAGCCTTTACTATTGCTTGTTTGCTAGTTTGTATCGTGTATATTTTGTTTGTTCCAGTGGCAAAGGCCGAAATCTAAATATTGCAGAGTTGCTATGTGCAAGCTGTTCCACCGGTTTCATGAGTCATGTATTGGCTATCAGCTTGGAAAACTGGTACCATTAATGATGAATTACTTTTTGTTTGCAAGAACTGCTCTGCAAACTGGTTTTGGAAACTTTCAAAAAGAATCAAGCAAGTAAGTTATTAATATATTTTTTACTAGCTCAAGTGATTATGTAGCCTAAGGCTGGTATCAGACGAGGCCACTTGAGAGGCTCCACGTGAGTTGCGTGACCCAGTGGGTAAGAATCATACGGGGTGACACCACCCACTAATTGCGTAGGAGGGTCAACCATCTGCGACTCAGCGCACTACTTTCAGGTGATGCCATTTGTTCACACCTGTTATGTTTCATTCATTCTGTCACCCAATACCATGAGAAGCGGCCACTTTGCAATGGAGCTTGACTTTGAAGCCTTCATTTATGAAAGTCAACAGCATCCTGCAATATGGGATGTTGCCCAGACGACTATTCAAATAGGGAAGAAGTTGGCTAATATCTTTATTACTGGTATCATTTAAGAAGAGACCGCAAATAATGAGAGAAAAAAAATCAGTAGGATACAATTTTGAATTGAGGGATACTAATATCAATTTCTACTAAATATCTAGCACTCAAATTGGTTTTAAAAATCAACCTTGTGTAATATGATATTGTCATGGAAGTTCTTTCTCCCTCCTCGTCCATATAACCTTTTGAAGATAACTAAGCGTAGAACCCGAACGGGTAGTAAGACGCGGTGCTAATATTATAAGATAACTATTTCTCATTTGTATATTAACCATATGTTTTGTATTTTATATGTCAAGTGTATTTGATTAGGCATAATTTATTAAGGTTCATGTTACCTGAATAGCCTATTTTTTTTTGTATTCTCATGTTTTATGTTAGTAAATAAATAAATAGATGGATTAAAAAAATATTTTGGTCCAGCATACAAAATGCAAATTAAAGATTGTTGGTTAAACAACTATGGAAATCTGTAGTGTTCAAAAACTTTTGAACTACTGTCACTTTGTTGTGAAATATTTATTATTTTCATAAAAAACTGTTAGCAATATTATTATTATTGTTATTTTCAAAGAAAATTTGTCGCTTCGTGCTATGATAAATTCTTTACTAACCAGATTTATTATGATTATGACAAATTCAAAACCTCTTAGAGCTTTAAACTCTCTTCTTGCATGGACTTTATTGTGATGCCCTTTTTGTTTTTAATATTTTCAATAGCAAAAATTTCTTGCAAGCCCTTGATCATGTAGGCATTCATATCCCTTCTTGGGTTCTGTAATCCAAAATTTTTTTTTTTCTCAATAGCTCTTTTTTGGGTTTGAGCCCTTTTTTTAATGTAATTGTTTTGGCCCCTGAAAGAAATTGTGAAACCCATTGACAATAATATCTTTCCATAGTTAAAGATTGGGGTTTTTTTAAAAACAACTTTGGAAATCTGTAGTGTTCAAAAACTTTTGAACAAATTCACTTTGTTTTTAAAAATATTTATTTTTTTCATAAAAAATTTGTTAGAAATTATTTTTATTATTGTTATTTCATGGAAGCTTCCTTTGAGAAAAGGGAAATATATTCAAAAAATTTTTTTGCAACGAAAAAGGCAGTTGGTGTCCAGAACTGACAAATTACTTGGGGTCCAGAAACCCAACCTTTGCCCGCGCTCAAAACAATAGGCCGCGTATATAAATTTTAACGACCCTGATCTATTTTCTCATTAAAAAAACAGATTCAGAAATTAAAAAAAAAATGTCAAAATAATAAGTGTTTATTAATTATAATTCTTCAATTGGCGTCCATCGCGGGGGGAAAAATTTAAAAAATCAGAAAAATCACAATTGGGGCGAACAACGTTTTGGGGGCCCCTTTTTCAAAAAAAATTTTTACCCCATAGGTTTGTTTTATCCATAGTGCCAATTCTAGATTTGTCGGGAAATTTGACTTTTTATCATCAAAGGAAAGTTTTAAAATTAAAAAATGTTATTTAAAGGGAAAACCCATTCAAAAATTTTTCAAAAGTAGGGGGTTTTTGCCTATAAAATTTAAATTTACAATATTCTGATTAATTTTTTTGCATTTGTTTACTGCTTTTTTAGTCATTCCTTAAATAAGTTGTTATTGTATTTTTTTTTTTTTATCATTATTCATTACTATTTTTTTCAGAATATTCAACAAAATATAAAATTTTTTAGCTTTTTTTACTGCTTATTTTTTTTTTTCTCAATGATAAAAAACTGAAAATGGGACTATACCAGTTAGGAAAAGAGCATGGGAAGCATTGGCCAAGAATTTTAAGTCCACCTATAATTTTCAAAATGCAAGTGAGGTTTGATCACTATCAGTTTGATCAGGCTTTCATTTGTATCTGTTATATTATATTGATGTATATTAATTGAATAGTTGGCTTATCAAAATCTAGATAATCTAGGCCTGTCATATTTTGTTGTGAAAACCAAGAAATATAATATATGTTCCATCTCTATAGTTTATGTGTGCCACACTATCTTTAAGAATATCATCGGAGTATGGTTAAAGTAAATTTGAAGCCTACTTTGAATCAGACTTTGGTGCAACTATTTTAATTGTGTCATTTCTCAATGCTCTTGATAATTCTCCCTCTAAGTTAGTTAAACAAAGTAACATATGGTGCCAAATGACTGAATTTCAGTAAATGTTGAAAGGATAGACAGGCAAGGTGTAAACACTTAACAAAAGTTCACATTTAAAATAAAATGCATGACAGTTATTTCTTATCATAGTCTGTCATAAAAACCAAGCAATCTAAAATACCAGACTTTGGCGTGACTAACTTCATTGTGTTATTTCTTGGACTTGAGCAGCTCGATCATTCTAGCAAGAAAATCCATACCACACAGTCTTTGACTTTACATCTACTTTGAGATTGCTAAATCTTAAAATGCTATATAAGCACAAATACCCTAAATTTTTGTGAAAGTTTTACTTAGACACACTTAACTAGACTTCACATATTTTTATAACAAAAAATATCCCTTTGATAAGCATTTTAATCATTTTCTGGTAACATACAATACTGTAATATAAGATTCCAACCTAGAATTTAACCTTTATTTTAAAGATATTTTAAAATTTAATGCATTTAGGAAACACATTTTAATCTAAAAATAGATTTATTAAGAAATATAAATATAACCTAAGCAAAACTATTGTTTGATTAGGGAAAACTTGATTTAAATGGCTATTGTAGACCTATTTAAATGTTTGGTAAAATGGGGGAAAAACCTTCATTTAGCTGATAACAGGATGGCTAAGTTTTAAATATTGAAATTTGATAGTTATATGTTTCTAAGAATCTTTTTTATCACTGCATCTTGCTACCCATTTGGGTTAATTAAATTTACTATGGATGTTAAATTTGATTTCTTGATACCCTCAATTTTTACTGTTATTGAAATAATTTAGAACCGATCTTAAAATCACAATTTTTCTTAGCTCTAAAGTCCCAGGAAATGAAAGATCTGATATTTAAACTAAACATCAATATTCTAATTTTTTCATTTTTTTTCATTGTGACTATTAGCTTTTCACACCATTTCCTTTTAGTACCAACAAATTGTGAATGTAACAAACATGAACTTTGTGTTTAGTTATTTTGCTAAAGTTTAGTCAAACATATCCAAATATTAAAAAAAGATAACTATTTGCGCTTTGCTACCATCTTTGTACCCCTTTTGTTATCATTAGGTACATATACCCGACACAAACGTAGTACCAATACGTCACTAAACACGGTCACATCACCTCGCTGACCGAGAATATTCCACTTATTGAGCGTTGATACTCGGTTACTACCCCCCCCCCCCTCCACACACACGTATTCTGTTTACTAAATAAGACTAATCCACTTGTAAATAAAACACAGGTTAAGTTCAACATAATAATTATATTAGTGAGTAAAATGATTAACTATGATGACCCACGATATTGTAGGGCAAATGAAACAAAACACACTTAAACACTCTAAATACACTGGTCCACTGGGCACTCAAGAAATGTTCCACATCTGACACTGTTCTAACTCGTGCGGCATATGGGTCAGTCCTATCCTTTTCAACAATCCATACATCACTGACCTATTCTTATGCACTCCACCTCTGACCTCAGTGGACGCAAAGTGCCATATATCGCACACATTTCAAATAGTCCTCAAGATGTGACACAGATGGTACACATGTACAATTTTACATTCCTGCCAAAGCGACACCAATTCTCTATGATATTTCTCACAAACTCACGACTGTTATCACTTTGGAGAATGTGTGGAGCTCCAAATTCAAGAAATATTTAAAGGATTTCTTAATCAGCCTCTCTAGTTTCTTTTAAGAATGCAATGGCCTTAAGTGAACACATTTTGTGGCATTACCTTGGTAATCTCAAAGCCATTTGAATTGTCCATCGGCAAATGACTTTAGATCCATAAAGTCAACCTGGCCACTTAAATTAAAATCCTTTGAGACAGTTGGTTTAATAGCCAGACCTTTACGAGGCTGAGATCTGTTCTTCAAGCAAATGCACCACACACGGAAACCAATATTTCAATCATGGGCTTTTGAATTAAAAACATAGAGCAAAGATTATTTATCCCAGCCTCCATGGCCACAACACTTGTGAACCCTTAACAACTTTTCATAGTACTATAAACGTCCCCTGTTTTATCTGGGTGCTCAGTAGCCAACCCTAACTACAAACACACCGCGGCATCGTAGGACTTACATGGTTAGATAGACCCCGAGCGGTAGGGGTTGGGATGAATGGCTTGTGGGGAGTAAGACTCGAGTCTTAGTCCAATAATGTACATTTATTAAGCTATTCAGATGACTAAACTACTACATAGGTAACCGGGTGGATCTCCCATGACGAGGGAGCATGCACGATAGCGGGACTTGCAAACCATCCTAAAGACCCGTGATCGACCATACCGGTGGGGGGAACCATCCGATCATATTTTAATCCCTCCGTCGTTTAGTCAGTCGTTGCTAGATGCCGACCCTCATGCACTCAGCAGGGCTCCAATCACTAAACAAGGTGTTATTACTATTACTTAAATTAGCTGATTTTGATGTCTCCAACAAGCCAGGAAGGTCCATCGGTCACACCGTGCTCACTCAACAGGATGTAATCAATATGAGATATATGCTCTTATCAGTAAGATGGCAACCCAACACTCTGACTTCCAAGGAAATGTACAATCATGGGTTAACCTCTTGCCAGAATAAACCTTAAAATAATTATGCTCCTACAGTACTCATCAAGTGGTAGAATAATCTTGATTGCTCATTCCAATCTTTATGCTTCATAATCAAATGTTACTCTCCTCCAGAATACCATAACAATCTTACTTAGTGCAACATGATATTTGTGAATACGTTCGTCCGTCCACGCTGCTGTAATTATTTATTATGTGGTCTTTTTACCTCCTTCATAATCTACACCTAAACAATCTCGTGGTTGTTCCATGGTTTTCTTCAGTGACTGCTCTCTTACCCTTAGTAGGACTTATTCACGGTAACATAAAACATTTCATTGGCAATTCAACTCAATAATTCTACTCCCTAAATACTTTCACTCTGCATTTGAAACAGCAGAACAATCATCACTCTTGTGAATATCACTCCACGCTTGTTTGGTAAAGCCACCCCACCATTGTCATTGCCAAACAAACACCTGTACAGACTGGACTGGATGTGTTAGCCTTTTATAAAACGGCCCGGGTAACAAAATGGCTGGTTGGGTTTACTAATGTAGTATAAAACGTCTGAAGTTGGACAGCTTCATTGGGGTGAATTGTTCCATCACATTAACTGGAGGTATCTTGTAGTTTTACAAAAAGGATATGTCTTTTCCACAAGCCAAATTGAGATAAGAACATTTTTGACAAAAAAGCAGTGTTTTGTAAAAAGCCTAGTACTATTTATAATAAGGCGACTATACAAATGACTGCAACATGTAAAATAAATTCAAACTTCATCTATTTATTAAAACACTTGTGTAATTATTTCACTTAGTTATACCCAATAAAATGGTTTAATATGTGCATACATAGATCTAGTTGGTTAAGGGAATGAGACATGAACAAATAATATATAATTAGATATTGAAAAAAAAAGTTATGTCTATTACAATTAGAGACTAAAAACCATCCTTTTTAACATTTAGACACGATTTAAAAAAAAATGTGTTTTTCCAAGCATTTTCCTCAAATGTGTGTGACAGCAATTGGTAATTTAAATGCAGCTTCAAGGAAAGAAGGGAAAACCACGCAAGATGTTTTCAAAGGATCACGACATAGTTCCTTTCATTGACTGCCATTGGAAGGAATACGACCATAGCACCCGTGTAACTCATTCTTGGCATGCAACGGTAAATATTTTTCTTTCATGTATTTTAGACATACACCAGAAATGAACATTTATATTTCAAATGTATTGATACTTTGTAAAAAATTAATAATATTAAATTTATTTTTATGAAATTATGTGGTCATTTATACTAACTGGGCATCGTTTCAGATAAGCAAGCGAAATATGTAACTATTTTATTTTATGTTTACGAAAATATTCCTTCTGGTAACCTGCAATCATTTCAATGTAATTCAAGTCTCACTGGGTTTGGAAAAAAACCTCCCGCTTATGAATTACTTAAACATGCATGCAAAACATGTACTTAGTCTTCGTATGGTAGTTGAAAGTCTATATTTTTCGGCTTTCTATCCCATCAAGCTCTTGATAGTGAAGTTCTTACTTGTATGCCACAAGATTATGGAGGTGTAGAAGGGGAAAAACTGCAGGGCCCAAGTAGGATTTAAACAACCAAGTTACGACCTTAACAGCAACCGAAGCCCTATGCCCGATGTTACTGCAATTATTTAAACCCCCCTTTCGCGTACTACAACACACCCTATTTCAAACAAAAAGTGACAAAGAAAGTTTAAGAGGATGAGAATAGGATTTAGAAGAAGTTCCGTGGAAAAAATATATATCAAAGCTAAGTGACTGACCACGTTCGTGCCTTCAGCATCTATCGTGTAACTTGTTCAACAGATGATTTTGTTTTTATTTGTTTATCAGTGAAATCTAACAAGATAAAAGTGTATGTTTATATGTGTATAACACAATAAATGAGTGGATTGAGTGGAATTAACATCTGTGCTAAATAATAATAATAATCAATAATAATAATAAAATAATAAATAGGCAAGTGCGAATGCCGTTATTTGAAGTATATGCCATACATCTCCTCCATTAAGAAGTTTTGAAGCATCGCTTCAAAATAGTGAGTATAGAAGATCCCATTCCTTAGTTACAATATAACCCGACACCCAAGAAAAAAAAAATTTCTTATAGCGCATGTCATAAAAAACATTTATTCAAAGCATTCCTTGGCAAATTGGTGCAGTACAGGAAAACAAAATTTGCATTTAATCTATATTAATAATAATCTAATACACCAAAATAAATGTTGCAGGTTTGCAGTTATGTAAAATTTAAAAAAATATATTTTTTTTACTATTTTGCATGTATATTTAACATAAATAACACATAATACAAGTTGATCGTCATTTAAATATAAATAGTTTTTTTTAATGTTTTCAATGTATAATGTCATTTAAAAATCGTCAGCATTAGGGTGTAAGAAAGGGTTTGAAGCCACAGGGAATGTCGCCGTTTTATAACCACTTCCATTTGTTTGCAACTTATCCACAGCGTCAAAAGTAACCAGCAAATGTTCAGGGATCACATTGTCGCCATCTTGCATCTTGTGTTTGTTGGTGAAACGTTTTGTGCAATGTTGCCTTGCTGGCGACCCCTTTGATGCTAGAGTGATTCTAGTTTGGATCCAATACAACAGCTGAAGTAACGCATCCACAATTCTGTTGTAATTCAATGCATTGAAGAATCATGATCAAATCAGCTTTTTCCTTCAATCATCACTAGCCAGCTTCTTGTGCTGCTTGCGGGGCAACAAGCACCGTTTTTCCGCAACCATTTTGGGTTGTGGTATTTCTCCTGACACATATTCCCATTTATAATTTTTTATTAGCAAAGCTTCGGCTTGTATTTTCCATGTATTGTAGTTGTCGCGGGACCATCATCTCGATTTGTTCGAATGCCGTCGTGTTTTGCATGCACCATTTTGGTTAGGCTAAAACGAATCGTTGAACTTATGCACTTTTTGATTTATAAACTTATCCTTTAAATCATAGAATTAGTTTTATATCGATCGCGTAACTCGCGGAAATCTTGGGCCTACAAACCTGTTTGGCAAGTAGTAATCGAAATACACAATATGTAAAACCAATTGCTAAACAAAATTTATAGCATCACCGGTAACAAAGCGCTTGGCTGTAACAAACTTGACGGTTTATTATTTGGAAAAGCTTTTAAGACTAAATTCATAAGACATCTGCTGCGTTATAGGAAACTAACAAAATGTAAACAAACAGAACGTTTTGACGATAACAAAAGAACTCACCAACAAAATAACATTTTAATTTTTAAAATTATCTGATAAAAATCATCCACCAATAAAACTGATAAAAGATAGTCCAGGGAAAATTGAAAAATGTTCCTGGAAAACCTGAAAAGTCAGGGAGTTTTGCAAAAATATGTTTCGTAGCCACCCTTCTAAAAGATATGCCTAATTGAATTTTTTTAAACAGTCTTGTTTAAAAAAAATCAAAATTGTGGCATACTTGATTGAACTTTCATTTTCACACTTGATTGGTAAAACTATTGGATTTCCATTGGTTAGTTTAACGAATTCACTCTATTAACTAAGAAATAATTTCTCTAAATCCGATTAATACAAATCACTTAAATAGGACCTATGACTTCAAAATACTCTGGACCTTTGCATAGGTAGTGAATCTTAGTCTAAGCACTACTTAATCTTTTGTCACTTGGGTCTCTCCAGGTAATGGAATATTAATGAAAACATTGTGAGAGGACATTACGTTAATGACACATAGTGAGTGAAAAATAGTTATATATTATTAGCACTGTGACTTACCAACATCACCCCCTTCATTTATAACACTGCTAATACCATAGCATTTAAACGTGGAAATCCAAATCAAGGTGGTGGCCTGGCAATTCCACACATTCACAAGTTTGTGATAATACATGTATTTTCAGAGGTGAAGTAAGGTTGGCATCAGATAAATCTGTGCCTGGACTCAAGAATTGAACCACCTACCCCTATCATGGAAGTCTGACACCTTGCCCCTAGACTGCGAGGTGACCTTTTTTACAATAGGTTAAGTGGACAGATGCCACTGTGCTACAACACATCAATAGTAGCACTAAAAAGTTACAATAAGAATCCACACCTTAATTCATATAAGTTTATTTGTTTTGTGTTGTGACTTCACATGATATAAAAAATAACAAAAACATAGGAATTTTAAATACTTTCCTAAAATGTAAAAAATTAATAGTAGTTAAGTTTAAAATTTTCTCTACATTTAAGAAATAAAAATATTTGTTCCATAATATGTTTAATTTATGGAGATATTTAAAAAGACAAAAAAATATACCTAATATTACACTACTTATTGATGCCAGATACTACAAGCAATTTTCTTCTGTATCTTTAAATGTTATCAAGACATTTGTTTGAAAATAGGCTCGGGTACAGGAAAATTTTACTGCCCCCCCCCCTCCCGTCTCCCCCATCAAATGTCCCTTTTGCCTATATAGATGCTCGTTCCATTTTTATAAATTAACAAATTTAATATGAGTGTTAATAGTTCCAACATTCAAAATTGTATTATGTATATATGTTTATAATCCACCGTACACTTACAAAGGAAGTGGGAACAATGATTTTTGTGCAAGGCTACATCTCATGATGGCTCTCAACCATTGTAAGGATTTACAGGGCTGCAACTGACTCAAATCAAACTAAAGTATGAGGCCATGATTAAAGGAGGACATCTCAGAATCACAAAAATGGAATTTCAGCGAGGTAAGTACTGATACTTTAATAAATTATCATTGTGTAACTCTTTCGTAGATTATTTACTCAAAATATTTATATTTAAATGTTAGAAACACAGTGCTCTTTTATAACGCATAGCTTCACTTAAAATGTCATCAAGATTTTTTTTTAATTCTTATATCAGAGCTTTTTTTTCTATGGTCATTAATAGAATAAACGGTTTTAATGTTTGACAAACCACTAAAAATAGATTTTCAATGGTTTTCAATCCCAAATAATTTTTATTTTTACTTACTATTTAATAAAATAACTATCATAAATAATGGCATTTTTACAACAATATACAAAACATGAAAATAACTTTGAAGATTTTAAATTATCCATTGCAATAAATATGGTTCATTGCACAATAGCGAACCCATACAGTACATGTCTGAAAAAAACCAAATAATTGTTTTAGCCTAAAAACTAATTCTTATAAGCCCTCTACTTAGTATTAAGTAAACTAATTATTGTTTTGTATTCAATATGATTTTACTGTAAGCCCAAATACAAGAAAATGTATAAAGATACGGTAACTGAGATCCTCAGCCAACCAAACATCAAGGAACCAAGTAAGAGGCCCCAATCTAGGATAGTTAGCATTAGCCAGGTGTAGAGAAATGCATCCTGTGCACATTGGCCCTATGATGCACCCGAGCCTACCCTCATGTTGCCTAACTGCGAGAGAGTGTTGAAAATCGAAAATGGTGCTGCACTCTCTAGGGCAGTCGTGAATCATGTTAGAATAATGGTTAGGCCTTGGCTGGGTACCTGTAGTACGGTTTCAAATGAGTGACGTCATAGTAATCAAACGTTGACCCAAGGAGATGTATTATCTCAGTCGTTTACACAACTTATAGGCACTTTAACAACCTTCAGAGCCTCATAAAACTGATTCCCATACGTATAATAAAACTTCTACAAAAAATAGCAACTGACACTCACACTGTATCATTAGTTGATACACCTCTAAAACACAAGGTCACCCCAAACAACCATTGTCCTTGTCTCAATTTTCTGCCAAAGTGTGCTCTTTGGTGTTGTGTTCTGCCAACCACATGTATACTTATTTTGTCTCACAAATTTAATAGTTATAAATGTCTCTATTTTAATATTAAAAGAAAAAGTTTGTCCTATGCTTCCATACTATTTATTTCATCTGGTATATTGGTTCAATGTATTTACATAACATTCTTAGCATAGTGACAGCTGCTGGAAGTGTGAAGGGTCGAAACTCCGAAAGAAACACTGAGGGGATCATGGTGCTGGGCCCTAAAGAAGGGTCGTGGTGTGACTCTGTGCTATTAAGTTACCTGCTCATGATACCCTTTGGAACACCCATACAACAAAGATGGCTATCGATACATTCTTGGCTGAACCAATCCGCATGCTCCCCCCCCATTTCGACAGGTAACAAAATCATTAAACATATGTAATGTAGTGACTATTGTCCTCTGTAAGGATAGACAGTCCTGCAACCGTCAGGAGGAAATAGAAATTGATTTTAATTGCTCGAGAGCACGGTGACATCTAGACAATACTCCAGCATAGCAGGTGAATCCTCGCATTACAAATATCAATTTAACAATGCAAACATAATTCAACATATATTATAGTAAAACCACTAAACAATATTTAATGCATTGAGAAAAACTATTGATATTTAGTGCAACTAATGCCACATAAAAGTAGAAAATGCATTGTATTGCTTCTTGTGCTTTAAGAAGAGCAACAAGATCAGTTCTGGTTCCTTTTCCAAATGAGGTGTTTGATTTAAAAAAGTAAGTTACTTGTGTTAGTCAGGAACATTGCACTTCAGGTAAGGGACCCAACAACATGTTTATTTATTGTAATTATTGGATCACCTCTTTACTTAATCTAAACTTCCACCACACAGGGTTGCATAGGATGTTAAAAATAATAATAATAATCCAAAAAACACGTTTTTTTATAAGTTTAAACGGTTTTTGTTTGTTGTAAAACAGTGCATGAAGTATTGCGTTTTAAACTAATAAAACACGTTTTAATACACAAAACCATGTTCCAAACACAAAAATATTTTGAAACAAGTGACCTGGTGTCTAGGGTAAGGTGGGTCAGACTTTCTGTGCTGGCGCCACGGGTTCATTCCCGTCCCGGCAACAGATTTATCTGATTACCAAACCTCCTCCCCCTCTGGACAAGACATCTGGTAATTGGGGAATGTCAGAGCCTCACCATGGATCGGATTCCACATAAACTGTAGTCCTCATTTCATCTCACAATCACCTAGCCATTTACACATTACGAGTGCGTATAACCCTAATGGGTAGTAAGACGTGGTGCTAGTTTTTATAAAATAACCATAATAATAAGTTTTCTGAAACTATTTTAAAATATGGAGCTACAAGGTATGTAATATGTATGCCTATGTTTTAGAAGTTAAATATAATCATAGAGAAATTTAGTTACCTACAGGAGAATTTTTGCCTTGCACTTACTGCAGGAGTTTTTTTACAGGAAACACATGGTTTGTTTTACGGTTTTGAGGGTTATGTTTAAGTCGTGATGTATTCATGTATGTATGTTTTCTTTCTGTGTGAAAACTAAATGTTTGTAAATGGCTGGAAGGTTCATTTTTATTGTAATTGTGAATTCAACATGCAGAAGAAAAGATCCACTATGCAAGTTTTTGTGGAAATCATAATTACTAAAGTAGAACTACAAGGCAAAAAGTAAGGTGTGTAAAATACATGATTAGAACTAGTAGAAGGATGAAAACAGGATAGAGTCAAAAGTTCTCATAAAAGTGCGCATAAACAATCTAAAGATTAACTCACATAATGAATATGACATCAAAGGGAAAGATTCTCATTCTGTACTGTCAATTAATCAGCAGCTGACACTACATCCTAGCACAAGTGTGGAAAACGTTTAGGGGCGTTCCTAAGATGTACCCCCCGGGTAGTCCCCCTGGGAGTGAACAGTCCCACACCTTGATTCCTATCTACCAAAAAGTATCCTAATAAAACGCTTGCTAGGTAAGGGGCGGGTGTCTGTTGTTACAAAGGGTGTCGGTTTGCTACGAATGACGTCTGAACCTCATCTACGGCCTCAGCTATCCAAACATGGCGAAATATTGGTCTTCTGCTATCGTCTAAAGTTACGAAGATAAATTAAAATAATTTGAGTTTTTAATTATGCAATCCCTTCACAATTATAAAATTGTACACTTGTGGCGGCATTATGCCAACTACCGAATTGAAGGTGGCTGTGTTATCTTGATAAGCTTGTGATCTTAATAATAAAAAAAAATCACACATTTGTAGCCGACGATTTCCGCACCGTCATGCATAGACTCCTGCCGTAAAATATGAGTGAAGAATGACCCTGGGCATTGGGAACAATTCATGGTTATCTCAGTGGGTAGAGCATTTGCATACTAAGTCAAGGTCCAGAGTTCGATTCCCTAGTCCAGGTGTCAGTTTTTCAATTTTAACAGAATATTTTATAGATGATCCAATGTCCTACATTCTGTGTTTTGATATTGTTTCCAATTTCAACATTCTATTTGAATGTCTTAATAATGAGTTTAAGAAATGTGTAAGTGTTGCTTGCATGTTGTTTAGCTGTTTTTGATGCCATGCATTGGCCTGGTTAGGCTTCAGAATAATATCTTCATTTGTTATTAAATATTTATCAAGTTGTTTGAAATTGAATGAAAAAAATTGTTTGGTAAACAATTAAGATAATGTTTTACATCATTTGCAATGTCTAAAAAACAAAAAACACTGGGCATTTCTGTGTCTATTTTAGAACCTCTATACCAAATAAAAACAACCTAATTTAATAAAAATAACTTTAATAATTTTGTTATTTTAAAGCACCAAACATTCCTAAGTCATATTGCATTTTTTACTTACTAATTATTGTTAGTGGCAAAATAAGTAAGCCGAAGTAAAATTGAGTCTCACTTAACGAGCCAGCATTATTCCGACTCCTCAGTGATGACAGAGTGGCTAATTTTAGCTCACCACCAAGGCAGACAGTAATATCCTACTGGATTATAGATTCCAGCGGCAGTTGGTTGCCTAACATCATTTTGGGTAGGACTTCATAAAAACAAATGCGTAAGTAACATAACACATTTGTCATATCTCAAGACCAATTTCATACTTTAAAATAAATTATTTAGTAGTGAGATTCCTAAAGGGATGTGTTGAGACAGAACATTCTGGCCTGCAGGTTTCATGTGTGGGGGGTTTGGGAGGCTGAAAAGGCTTTAGATTTCTAGCGGCCTGGACCCTATGTGCATGTCCCCACAATGTTTCATAATTGTTCAAGACCTCACCAACGTTGGAAAAAATTTATGGAATATAGACTTACCTAATCAGACCATAAAAAATTTGCATCAAGGATGTGGTCTTATTCATTTAGCATTGTGTATTATTACCCTTTCGTTATACTCTTAAGTACTAATTAGTGATAATGGGTTAGAATTGAGAAGGTTGAATTTATAGGAAGTGAACCCTGTTATACTCGTGCAGGGAAGAGTGAAAACCATATTAGAAAAATCACACCCATTTCACCCTACCAAGATTTGAACATCGATCTTCCCGTCCTCGGCAGTCTAGCTCAACACGAAATTAGCGTGTAGCCAACTAGGCCACCGAGGTGGGTTTATCTAAGGATGTAGAGTATTCCCCAAGGCTGTACCTTGAATATTATGTTTTATGGGGGATCAGAGAGGGGTTTTTAACTTGTGTTTGGCTTTTTTTTTCTTTTAACAAAGAGGCATCCTGAAGTAATTAAATTTATTTTAAAAACTATGTTTGAGGCTGTAGGGTGGTTTAATTCTACTATATATTCAAATTCTTTCACTATCCTAGGGTATTGGATATAAAGCACTTAATCATAATATTTGCTCAAGTTATAAAATTTGAAGCCCGTTCAGGTCAAATTTTACAAAACATTCTCATTGGAATAAATTGTTTACAGTTTCAATAGCCAGATTAGGAGCCCTCTTGAAAATCGCAAAGTTACCATTTGTTTTCCAGCAAAACCCATAATTATTCTGAGAGTTTTATTCTAGAGATTGAGTGCAAGCCTGGTAACCCATTATCTCTAGCTTTGACTCCATTGACTGATGCTAGCAGGAGCACTATTCCATCCAGTCTTTCTACTGACCTATATAAGACAGTGTTATTACCAGGTCTCTTGCCTCCATTGAGTTTCTTATTTCCTAACAAACAAGTGTGCTAGTATAACATCCCACTTTCAATTGATCACCTATCGTCTTTTGAAATCCATCCCTATACTAACCCTCATTATCTACTTAAGATACTCCTCCCACATACATATTATTTACGCTATCTACTTAGATCGCTGCATATTTATACTGATATTCATCTCAAAAACATGCATATATTTTACAGGTGGAAAAAATAATAACACCCTACAAGTTAAAAATATACAAAAAAGCCATATATGCACATAACTATGTCTAAAAAACGTTAAAAATAGGTAGGTCAAGTGTAATAAGTAGTAATAAGCATGATGTACTGATTATGTCAGACAGATCAAATTATAAGTTTTGAGAGTTGGGTGAAAGCTGTGCTCCTTAACTGAAGATAAATAATGTCTCTACAATGTTTGCCCATAAGAGCAAAGGAGTTTCACTACCTTTAAATAAAAATACAAACAAAAAACCCTCATACCATAAGATTTTATATTAAGTTGATGTGTTTTATGCAATAAATACTGGCTGAACCATTAATAATCATAACACAGACAGCTATGCTTCAATTAATAATCTGTAGTATTTTTATATACCTCGGCTCAGCAAAGAAAATGTCAAGCACAGAATAATGAATAGAAATACAAAATCTTAAGAGATACTTAAAAGTGAAAACTAAAAAGAGACTTTATCTTGTGATGGTTGAAAATCAAACTTTAGTAGGCAACAATATAATGAATTATTTTACTGGATTGGTTACTTATTTTATCTTATCACTCAAATATAACACTGTTATTTTATTATTTAATTAGCTGTAACATTGGAGTTATTTAATTGCGGGTGTTATTTTTAGAGTTTGATGAAGGTATGATTGGGCAGGAAAACCAATCCCAGGTTGGCTCTACAGAATTTAAATCCAAGTTCTGCGCTCTTATAGCTCTCCATTATCGAGCTCCCCGAGTTTAAAATATCCGAATATCGACTAGCATGGGACTGGGAAAAGGCTATTGTATGGTCCGGGCCAACCCACGGTAAGGTTGCTTTTTTCTTTTATTAAAACTAAAATATTATTTTTTTAAATTTTTTATTATTCAAAATTGTCTTTTTTTCAAGGTTCAAATAACACTAAATCAATAGAATTGGTTAATAAAATAAATGATTGGGCCTAATGGCTGGAAATGTATAATCAGACAGTGTAGAAACACTGTACAATAAGTAAGATAAGTTGATGTGGAACAAGCCAACCTGAAAGTATATTTTAGGGTAGCCTAAATAGAACAAATACACTTCTCTCCTCATTTCTTTTTACACTTTACCACTTCCCACTTACTTCAAACTTCCATAGTTACACATTATTTAATTTTCAGAAACATTTTTTTTTTTATATAGAGATACACATATAAACATCATAGAAAGGTATTATATGAACTAAATGCTTGTCAGAATATTTGAAATATAACTGAAAATTTGCATTATTGCAACAGAATGGAGGCTTGGATAATAGTTAGATGGATAAATAGAATTGGAGTGTGATTTAATTTGTTTTCTTAAGTATTTATAAGAAAAATAAAATGTTTAAAAATTTTGGTTATGTGTCTTGAATGTCTTGAGTATAAATAGAATCTAAGATTTGCAATCAATTTAATTTAAAATTCACATTTTTTGTATCGGAATCCCAAATGTGGTTGAGCAATTATGCAATCTTTAATTTGGAAGTTATCTGCCACATTCTGTTCAGTTAATAAAAGTACACTTATCATGATTTGGATCAAATATTTTGGTCCCGAACATTTATAATCTTCAAAATATCATAAAACATAAATTCTATTGTATATAAGATCGACCATTAAAAGTTTTTAGATCCCACATTGTGTTAACACATCTCGCTGGTGAATTACCTATAAATTTGCCTTCCTCTTGTTGTTATTGTATATATATATTAAATAATTTCACAACTCTGCTGATTAATAATGGGTCCGTTTATCTTTAGTATACTATGCTTATTTGTTTAATAATGTCTCCAGTAAAACTGAGTCTATCCTGAGCTTAGGTAAAATTATTTCGAGGATTGTGGTGTTTGTGTTTTTTGTTAATAGTACCTTTCCAAAATTTACTGAAAAAAACTAATGAGTGTTGGAAAACCACAAACATACATATATACATACAAGTCCTGACTTGACATTCCATATAATATTTTGCTATTATCTATAGTGGATGCTCAAAGACATTACACTTTGCATCATAAAAAAATAATTAAATTGTTTTCCACTGCAGATGAAATCCACCCCCTTTGACTCGCTGAAATTTTGTGATAAATTCATCATATTTTCACTTCGATTTTCTCTGTGAACACTGAGAAGGACAAGCTGGTAAGGTGATCTTGTGTCATGGTGTTTGCACAGATAGCTTTTTCAATAATTGAAAGTGAAATGACCTTCAGGTAAGCAGTAGAGATGAGGATGTCATATATTGGAAGAACTAATCTCAACCTTCTGGAATAAAATGGTTCAATACACGTGCAAAAATGCATCTATTGCAGTGCTTGGCCATCTTTTAGATTTACATTGGCTCCAACTCTTTATTTCATAGTCAAAATTCTGCGAAGAACATGTCAGATTGGACGAAGTTCTCTGTAAAAATGTACACACACTTGCTAGTTTTGCACTCGTTTAATGCCCATCATCTGCAAGATGTTTTAGGAATCACTTTTGGTAGTTTGAAGAGGAGCAAGTGGTGGTTTGAGAGCGTATCTTTTAATTGCACTATTGCGTTTGTATCACGATGGTATGATATTTTCCTCCTGTACGATCCTCTGAACCTCACAACAAGTTAGCACTGGGCATTGTGTTAGTGCGTAGCCAAACTCAAAACGCCTAGTCTTCAATGCCTGTTTCATAACAGTGTCTAAATTTTACTTTATAAATAACTACTGAATTGCAGTTCTAAACTTCCAAACTGTATTGACATGAGAGTAGGCATAAAAAGTCATTTTTTTTACTTTTTGAAGTCCTTTTAAACTACCCGTCTATACAACGATAAAATTAATAGAAGATAGATTTTAATGTTGCCATTGTTTGGCCCATGATCTTTCCCTTTCAAACTTTTTTGATAGTATAGTAAAGTTATGAAAAGAGCGTTTTGTTTCTGAAGTTCCTGTGTGACACATACTCGCTATCTAAAATCGATAATTAAAAAAAAAAGAGTTGAGCAATTTGATCTGAAAGGCCAGGCTGGGCAATTATATTAGTACTGAAGCAATTTGTAAAGAAGTTATTGTTTGTAAAAAAGTCATTTTAAATTATTTGTTTAAAAATTTGGGCTAAATCAAACAAGTTCTATTGTAAGCTGTGAGCCGAGCTGTTGGTATTGGGAAACTACTATTGAGGATATGCCAGAAAGTTCCGCATGCCGTCTAGGCTGGGGCCAAGAAATATGCAAACCTTCAAGCTCCATGGGTTTATGGATAAATTCTGGATATCAGGAGATCAAGGTATCTGAATGTCTATGATAAATCTAACACTAGTAATTTTTTTTATAAATTCTTCAAAATATAATAATGGTTTTCAATATGATCACCTCAAACATTAGAAACTCTAAAATTTACTACAGACATGCTAACCTTCCCCGGTCAAAGGCACAGGCAAGTTCTAGGAGGAATTGGCCGGGTACCCTACATGAATTTTTAATATCTAATGCCCAGATAAAGTAACCCATCCATCCTCCATCCAGTAACATTGTACTTATGTCTCTTGAAACAAAATGGAAGTTACCTCTACAATTACATCAGTTACAAGAGCTAATTTGATCGTGTATTTCAAGGCTGCTTCAGTGGCAATATGGTCTAATGCGCTACGTCTCGCAAGTAAGACTAGACTTCTGATGACAGGGATATTATGTGTTTGAATCTCGAAAGGTAAACTGAGAGGTTTTTTTTTTTCTAAATGTATCCCACTCTCGCCTCCATGCAAATGTGGGTACACTTCCTCTAATATAAGTTTCCTCTTATACCCAAAAACCATTATCTTTATTAGAAAATAAGCATAACAACCCGAACATGTAGTACAAGGCAATGGTGCTAAAAATATATTCAAATTGAACTGTCGATCCACTCAAAGTATTCGCGGGCTTCAATATGAACGTGCCTGATCTACTTTACATATTTTTAAGTAGTGATTTGATTTTATTCATTACTATTCATCCACTAGGTCAATATTTTAAATTTATTTAAAATTTCTGATTCAATTAGTCCTAAGCAGTTGATGTTTGATTTTGTCCCTTTAGAGGTCGGGTCTTAATTGCTTTGCCGCCATTCCGAGTGTCCCTTTCCTTTAAACATCACTTTTTCTAATACACTTTGTGGCAGGATCCCATATCAAGATGACCAAGAAAGTACACCCTTAGGAGAATTTTCACCTGCTACCATGGCAGCGCTACGTCGCATACTATCAAGCAACAAACTGACCTAAATAAAGTGTAGCCCCTAATAAAAATATACATGATTATTCAACAAAATAAACTCTCATTTGTGGCTTAGACCTATGTAAGGGATTCTACTACAGGCAAAGCGAATAACCCAAATGGGGTGGCTAAATTTTTAAAATTTAAAAAAAATAAATACTACATTCAGAGGATAAATTTTACAAATAGACATACAGGCTCACAACATTCACAGGAGGGTTGAAAACCCAACAACAAGAGAGCAATGAAACAATGAAACATTAAAGATAATGATAAGCCTAGTCTAATAAACTGGATAAACTAATCAAATCTACAATCTGGATAAAAGCTCCTGAATAAATCCATACACGGCAAGAACTTTTACGCCAAAACAAAATGGTCAGAATTCCTCCCCATTGTGATGGCCATCCCTCAATTTGTATTAAGAAGGGGATTGGATGAAGTCCTGTTTTAACGTAACAGCAATCAAAGTTCGCAAGAAAGAGCCAACCTCTCCTAAGCCCCGACAAAAGGACCCAAAACAAAAAGGTAAACATTTTACCCTTTTTGAGGCCCTCGTCTTAAAATAATTATAAATGAACACTGACAAATGAAGTGAGTTCACTAATAAATATCTAAATA
Organism: Timema cristinae; assembly: GCA_039000515.1. Classification (NCBI taxonomy): domain Eukaryota; kingdom Metazoa; phylum Arthropoda; class Insecta; order Phasmatodea; family Timematidae; genus Timema; species Timema cristinae. The sequence continues at coordinate 41,769 of JBCFYV010003469.1, forward strand.
AAATAAGTTATAAGCAACCAACCATTAAAATAACAAGTATCTAAGAAACAAAACCTCACAGAAAGAAATAATTAAAGCGTTAACTGTTTTAAAAAAATGAAATGGACTAAGGCAAATATGAAAAAAAAGAGGGTCTTGAATAGCCTGTGATCCAAAAATTATGACATCACGGCAGAGTAGTATAATCGTACATAAAAAATCCAAGAATAATCCTCGTCGGTCGAAAGGTGCAAGCGAGTGTTAAAATCTTGTTGGACGAAGCCCGCTATATCCATAAGTGGTCCCACATCCCTAGCCAATGATATCACTGTAATATATATTTTCATGAGCTTATAATAGTTTTTCCTGCTTTTACAACACTTTTTTTTCCCCACAATCCACACAGGGGCCAGCAGTCAATTAAAATCACTGTGTAAACTTTAACTACAATGCTGATAAAAGATATTGTATCTCAAATGTCTTTGAAATTGTGTATAAAATTCATTTTTCCTGGTAATTTTGAAGCTGTGAGTGGGTGGGCAGGCGGAACAACTTAATCAGTACAAATCCAAGACGGCGAAGTTTTATCAAGGCACTGGTGATTACTCCATGATGGGCAAGTTATTGTTGATCTCTTAAGTGGAATGAAAAACAGACTTTATCAAATATATTTGGCCTATCATTTTTGAAGTATATAGAGTAAACAATGTACCTTAAATGGTATAATTAATTAATAAATTTGTTGTATTTTAACTTGAAAAAGTTTAATGATGATAATAAATGCATATTACATGTATATGTTATAATACAAAAATTAAGTACTTTAATTAAAAATGATAATTGAGTAATTTTTTGAATGTAGACATGAGACACAAAAATTAAATGACTTTTTGAAATCAGCACATCCAATATCTTAAGATTTCAGCACTTATTCCTGGAGCGCATGAACAAAAAATTGTTGCTAGTGGATAATATCTTATTGAACATAAATTCGCTTAAAGAGTTTAGTCCATTTTTATTATTATTTATTTTCCCACATTCACTTTAAAAGTTCATTCTTTTTACTATAAACAAAGTGTATATTCATATTACCATTTATTTAAAGAAACTAGTTAGTAAAATCTTGTGAATTTTAACAATTATTAATTTGGTATATTCAATTAACATTCGATAACTAAAACAATCCAAGGAATTTTAAATCTAACTAGTGCATCCATGATTTTTTTATTAATTTTTTAATTACAAACAAAATATTTGTTACATCCAACCAAACTTTGAAATGATATACATCACTGAGTTATGTTAATAATGACAATCTATCAAATATACCCAAATATTATTTGTAACAAAAACTATATGCTATACATTACTTAAAGTATAAATCAACATTAAGTTGGAAAGAAAAAAGGTTTTTTTTTAGGTTAGTGCCAAATTGTTTAGAAAAGGCACATTATAATTACCTTTGTTAAAAAGTGACTCAATAAATCCTTACCTTTAAAATTGATTTCGTTGTACTGTTTTATGTTATCATAGTTATAATGTATGATTTATTTTATTTTTGAAGAATCACAATGTAATTTTTTATACAAGACTTACAACTAACTTTTTTTGTTATTTCATAAATATCTTAACTTTAAATCATATCTGGTTGTGAGCAGGTTTATTTTATCTTGTTCCTTAAACTTTTTTCTCAATCAAGCTAAGGTGAGATGTAGGGAACTTGATAAAAGACAAGTGTTTTTATAGTAATACTTGTTTTTTGTTGACCACAATAATGAAATACTGCTACATTTACAAACATAAATTTTATTTTCTTCATATGGTGATATAACATTCTTAAATATTTGTCATGGTGAGCATACAAGGAGTGGATTCAGGACTTGAGTGATGGGGAGAAGGGGGATCACGCATGGCCGGTCTGAGAAGAAATTTTGACTGCAAAATCCTTCAAAATTTTTAGATTTAGAAAAATATTGGAAAATTTGAAGAAGAAAATACATACAGTTCCCGTTTATTTGTTTTTTTTTTGTTAATTTTGTTATAAAAAATTATGGTAATTATAAAATGTAAATCAATGTTGACAGTGACTGACACAATACAAAGTAACTGGTTGGTGAGATCTACTTGTCAGTAAAACTAGTAGTCCACTCCAACATAATATTATATTGGTTTAATTTTTAGAATTATTATTGTAAATACTTAATTAAAACATTTTTCTTTGAGGGGGTGGTCTCTCCTCCCTCCAGAATCAGCCCTTGGAATATAAACAGTATTAGATTGACAAATTTAAAATAAAGAGTAAAAGTTGTCATGAAATTTCAGTGCATCCTTGACATATATCAAAAACGTTGATGTCACCACTGTAAAGAAATTTAACTCTGTGGTTGTAACTTAAGCAATATTTGTTTTTTACGAAAAAAAATTTTTCATATAAAAACTCCAAAAACAATTTCTTTTCTTCGAATTACTACATCCCGCCTTTAATGAAATTCTTTGTTTGGAGTTTTCCGCAGCTGAGATGAGGCATCATTTATTATGTTTCATTCATTAGTAGTCCTCAGATACATAGTTATTGTAAAATAGTTACAAAATAATATGTATGTAAATTACTTTAGGTAATGTATAATTTTTGTCCTTATTATGCTTAATTATTTAGCTAAAAATCTATTCTTCAAGGAGTGGTGGTAACTGACAGCTATTAAAATATTGTATGCATACATTGTGTGAAAGTAAATAAATTGAAAAATTTATTTCTCATACAATACTATATTGTTTATTTAAAAAGTGTTATTAAACACTTATACTAATACTTGCCTAAAGGTCACTCTATAATTAGCTTTTTTGGTAACTATGAAAGAACAAAACATATTTGTTAAAACTATTACTTATTTTGTTTTGAGGTTATGACAACACGTTTATTTATTTGCATGAGAAAAATGAATTCAAAAGGTGGTATATTCACACGTTGTATCTTCTTATAACTTGCCACAAAAATGATAAATAATGTTTATAACTTAGATAAAGAGCTTCAAACATTAAAATTGTAAATTTAAATAAAGACATTGCATGAACACAACTGGAATTCATCAACAACCTCCTATGTTAACTGGTCTGTTCACCATCTTAATTTATGAAAGAAGTATGCTTTTTAAAAGCTCTTTGTTTGTTAAAGCATTTTAAGTAAACAACAGATGCCACAAAAGAGAAAGATCCAAAATTGTAAATTCATAAGTGTGAATTTCAATAATATTAAAACCCTTTCGTAATAATTAAAAACCAATAGTTTCTCTTTCGTGAAAGTTTTAAAACAAGCCAATAGTGACAAAAACCAACACATGTCTTGCAGATCATATGGTTTCGGCGAAGGAATACATGAATAGAATCTATTAACTTTTGATAGTGTCCAGTTTAACAACACCTATCGTAGATGGGGTATAAATAATGGTTACAAAGTGCTAATAAATACAATGAAGGTTTTCCATTTTGTGTATGAAAAGAACAATTTCACACGAAAGCAGGGAAATACTTATAGTCCACCTTATAGGTGAAGGGGATGTACGTTGGAATCTCCATCATTTTGCCAGAATCAGAGAATATAAGTCCAATCCCTCCAACATATAAAAAAAGAAACACCCAAAAAGAAGGGGGTTTTAAGATAATATTTCCATTTTTGTTCTACATTAAATCAACTAATTAATGTTACTTGATAATTATTTTTGATTACTTTCAAATAATTTTATGGTATTTCTAATTCTAATATAATGGGAAAATAAGGAAAGAATGTTTATGGAAGCTACAACCTCATGAAAAGAAAACACATTAGAGGAGAGCCAAATGCACCTCAGTGCCTTCTCTCTTTTTTATATATTCTTTATCAGAGAATATCACACATACATAATTTTAGCCTTTAAGGACACAAACTGAAAAAAAAAATTAATCAGAATTTTTATGGACTTAACAATCCATTAAATCATTTTAAAACATTGTAGTCAACTTTCATTAGTGTTTTGTTGGTTGTTGTAGTTTGGTTTTTTTTATATATAGGTTTTAGTAACTGTGCTATAGTGTGTTAGTTGAATTCCACAAATGCTGCAGTGGGGATTCCCTCAGGATTGTATTCATGGTATTCTTCTTTGGTGTTCTTGGGCTCCATAACATTAAAAAACACAAACACATTTTTAAGGACAAGCGTTCACTGTCACAGACAGCTTCATCAGGTCAAGAGAGTAGACTTGAGATAAACTGTGAAGGTTTGGATTTTAGTTGAACTGGTTAAGAATATATAGCCATTCAAAGAATTCTGATTATTTTTGTGTAAATTAGGGTTGTATACAGTGTCTTCAGCCATAACTAAAATACCATTCTTGTCTCTTGAAAGTGCTCTAGACAGATTTTGATTAATCTATTAAGACCTTGGGATATCAAGTGTTTTCAAGGCTTTAGAAAGTTGCTTACAATACCTTGTTAAATCATATAAGAAACATACATTTGGCTTGTGAGAATATACTGGATGGTGTAGGATATGATTGGTGAATGTTGTGATACTGGAGGTATGGCTGATGATAAGCAAGCATAAAGTAAAAAGTGGTGCAAGTTTTGTTGTTTACCAAGAGAAACAGAGATTGGGAATTGTTAAGCTAAATGCTTAAATAGTGGTTGACCAAAATGACAAAATAATACACGAACCACCTCAGAAAGAAATCTTTTTGGGACTGGTATTGATTTTTTTTGCCATTGACAACTATTAACCAGACCATTACAGAATCAGTCCAAGTACTTAAACTGCAGGCAACAAGAATTTCAAGAAAAATCCTTAGAATTGTCGTTTGAATAGAAATGTGTATGTGTGTTTCATATGTGGTTAAAATCTTTTTTGGTTGTATCTGCCAAAAAAGACGAAAGGAAAGAATGATTTCGAAAGAAGGGAGTTTGGTAACACAAAGAAGGGAAAGACTTAGCCTTCAGCATTTGACCAAGTTGTATTTATCTAAATTTAATGATCTCTGAATTATTAAAAAGTTTGACTTTTCTTTAATAATTATAATTTTTTCTATGGATGTTTCGAATCCATTATTTCATGAATTCGAATCCATATTTAAATTTTACATCTGAAACTGTACAAAATTGTGAACATGGGAAATATGAATATAACAAATAGTAGAAAATGAAATAGTAACTAAATGCATTCATTATAACATTGACATACATTTAACTGTTAATTAAATTAATGGTCTGGGTTTTTGTTGTTATGCGTTTTATATAAATATGTTGAGACTGAACCACATTGAGCAGTATTGAAGACCTAAAACAAATTCTTATTCAAAATTATGAATTTTTATTTTGAATCCTCAAATAATTGAATATCCTTAAGGATTCTAGGGTCTCATTTCTGCTTTTTTAAAGTTATTTTTTATCAATTTAAAATCCTGCTAAAATTATTCAACAATCAAAACAATGTATATTTTGTTTTTATTTAAAAAAACATATCATCTACACTGTCCAGTTTTTATATCCACTGTGCAATTTTCACATTAAGATTTCAGTCATAAATTAATCACGAAAGTTAAAAAAAAATAACCACTATAACAGTAGAGTTGATTTAGGTGAAACACGTTATCTTAAAACTGGATCAAAATTCCTTCCCAATTTGTTATAATTTTGCTTTAAATTAATTTTTTTTATTACCATCTTAGATAATAAAAATGTATATTAATTTTGCACTCCACCCATAGTTGAATATAAAAAAACAATTTTTAAAAGTAATTTACTAATTACAATAATTTCATCAACAATATATTTATGATGAAATATACTATTCATTGTGTACTATACGGCATTTGTTTGAAATGTTCCTATTGATTCAATAAAAATGCTATTTACGCATCTCTGATTACTATGCACATATTTACTTTTCTTTATAGCACATAATAAAAAAAATTAGAGCTTAAACATGCTCTCATTGTTGTGTGTGTCAAAACCACAACTATAAACTTAACAATTATCACCAAGATTGTAGAATAAAATAGTAGCTATAGCCACCATAGTAAAAAATTGTTAAAAAATCCCAGAACAAACAAATATTCTGATTTAACTTTGTGTTCCACTAATTTATTTTTGAATATGTTTAGCCATTAGTGAAGTTCAAGAGTCACCTATATTATGAAGAAAAGGACAATGTTGCTGAGGCATTGAAAAATCTGAATGTGCTTCCTGGCAGTAAGATTATCTTCTTCACAAATGGTCAATGCCATGGTGCGGCTTTTTCTGACATTTATGGTGGTGCATACTATCCAACTCTCTCACTTTACAAGAATGCTACTGTATCTGCTAACTTTGGTCCAGCATTCAAATTTCCTCCAAAAGATTATCTTTCCGAGGGGTAAGCTGCTTTTGTGTATGTGTGTACGTGTATATATATACAGTTATATATATAGTTATATAATATATTTTATACAACCAAACCCTTAAGCTCATCTTTTTTCTCATTAGTTTTAGAGAATCAATAAAAATGGCATACTAACTAATATTTTTTCCTACAACTTTTATTATTTACTTAGAGGTTATGACAAAGATTTGATTTCATTGGGTGAAACCAATTTGTAAGGGGGGGAGAATGTATTTTCTCAAATATCTACTTGCAGGTTAAAACTTTATAACTTAATAATTCAAACATAACAAAAACATATATCATAATCACCGGAGGACTGCATTTTCTGTAAAATATTAAACGAGATATAAAAACACTAAGCACTGTGACACTGCTTAAAATCAACTTATTGTGATTTCCACTAAGAAACAACTAAACATTTTCAGCTCATCAGCTGTGATCAGTGTTGTCGGCTCGTCGGTATGGAATTATGACTCGCCAAGTGTTGGAAAATTATGTTATTTTAGGAGATTTATAAAAAAGGTTCTCATAGGGATGGAATAAATGATAATGTGTTTTTTAACTAAATTATTTTCATATATTTTAAAATTTTTACATTTTTGCTACCCCTCAAAACTTGTTGTAGCAATGCACTGTGTTTCACTGTTGTTAGCCCTCTTGCACACTTTTTTTATGTGTGTTCAATACCAAGATGATTAATAACTAATTATAAGGTTAGGGATGGGTTGAGTAAATTAAAGAAAATGCACTACTATAATGTGGGAAAGTGTATGGTAAAAATGATTGCTAATCACATTTTAAAAAACACCCACAGTGCACCGGCCAGATTTGAAGGGGAATTAGGGTCTTTTAAAAGGTTTGACACATTAGACTAATTATTCTGTGTGTATGCAATGGTACCCAAATTTTGTGGGAAAAAATTTTTAAAAACATTTCCACAATAATTTTAGAATTTGTCTATTTTGACAGAGTAAATAAAAAATATTAATTTACTTTTTGGGACAAAATATTTTAAGGGTATATAAAAATTGTGAAAATTTGTCATGTAAAATTTTAAATTAAACATTATAGGAAAAATTGATAAAAAGGGCAAAGTCTACAAACCAAAAAATTGTAGGCCAAATTTTTCCCCAATTAAAAAAACATACGTTGAAATTTTCAGGGTACTCAGTCTCCTTCTTTGGTATAAAAAGGGGAAAAAAACCCTCTGGACTATTTACTTATGTTTGATTTTTCCTGATTGATAAAAAAAAAAAAGGGTTGGAAACTCATTTGCCTTTTTGAACTTGTGTCTGGCTCTTGTTGCGGGATAGAATCTTATATTTATTTATATTTAAGGGGGACATTAACACCACAGTCCCCACCAAGCCAAAACCTAAACCCTTACCTCAATTTCCAAAGAAACCCTCCTCTTCATGAAAACGCTCTTTACCCCATAAATTAGCCAAAATTTTATGTTCTAAGAAAAAAACTAAAAATACATACAACGTGCGTGGGGGCGACGCATTCTACCCTTAAATTAATCATGGTAACACTGAGACTATTTCCTTTAACTATAAATGCCAATACAACAATTGAAAATTTTTGGTTTTTAATGTGTGTGTAGAGAATTAAATTTTAAAAATTTTCTTTGAAAGTCTTTGCAGAGACCCCTTTTACTTATTTATTTCCTGAACCGGGGTACGATTATATCAAAATTTTTGTTAGCAAAACGAAGCAAGTGCTATCCCTTCACATAACTCTCAATTTAATAAAAGTTGTTTTTGATCTCCAATAGGTTGGTGTCTATACTTCTCTTCTGATTAAAGTGCATTGTGTAATATCATCTACCTTCCACCACGTGAATCTGTTACCAAGAGGCGCTAAAGGTTTTTAAATCCCACATTACCTGGTGTGGGGTTCTTCCTTTACAGACGCCAAAGGGAAAATGATAGAGGACTTATTTTGTTGGGTGATTGGATGCTTTTATACCCTTGGGGGCTCAGACTTTATCCATATTTAATTTAATGACATTTTCCTACACCATATACCTGACTCTGAACAAATGGTTGTGAGAATAGAGGGCGGAAAGAGGCTGAAAGAATTTGAAGGGGAGAGTTCGGAAAGGGTAGTTTGTTGGGGGGGTTTTGGAGGAAAGCCGTCTTATGAAGCTTATGAGGGGTTAGAGCTCCAAGAAACTAGTCAAAGGGCAAACCAACCCAAACTCAAATACATCACAGGTAAGACAAAGTTTATAATTGCCGGCCACATTCTTATTCTTGTTTCATATTAAGCTGGGTTAAACGCTCCCGCAGGCCGTATGTTTGACACCCTGAATCGGGCCTCTAAAATTAGTGTTGGTATTGTCAGTAGTAAGACCAACTACTTTTCCCCTAATTGAATGAATAGAACTTGCTTACTGTATTGTTTGATGTGGCTCCATTCCTGCTAGTAAGTTGTGTGTGTGCTTTAAATGTCTCACAATGCTCATGCAACCCCTATTGCTTTGGTCAACTTCATCTCTATACAGTTTTTAAAATAATGACGTGAGGGCTGTCCTGTTTTCTAATTTTATGAAAGGATACTCCATTTGTAAAGAAACATTAAAATAATATTTTATGCATGTTGCCCCATCTCACAACACTTTGGTCCACTAAGTTTTATTTTTTCTTAAATTCTATTTGAAACAACCACATCACAACAATCAAGGCTTTGAAAGACAACTGATGACAAAAAAAAAAAAAAAGGCCCCTTAAAAGGGCACAGATAAGAAAGAAAACACCTGCTCCCAGGTGATGTTCCTTGTACTAGCGGGTTCAATTTGAAATACTATTTTCTCCAAATTTGAAAAGTACTTTTAAGTACTTGGTAAAAATTTCAGTACCGGGGGTTTTAACTAGCTTGCTGTAGGTTAACGGACATCACCCCCAAAAAACCCTCTGAAAAAAATGTAGTATGGTCACTGTACATATGTGTGTGTTATATTATAAAACCCCGGCCTTTAGTATATCTCCCATCGAAAGGGCTTGCATCCCCCCATCAATTTCTTTGAAGAATCTGGAGTCTGCGAAATTTTATTTTTTTTTAGGTTTGCCATATTAAATAAAATTTTGCTAACAACCTTTGGGAAAAAATGTTTTTCGACTAAATTTTCTAAGGTTTGGGTTATCAGAAAATGAGCAAATTAAAATTAATTTTTTTTTTTTTATATACCTCATATTTTTAAAAACAGTCCTTTTTTTTCCACCTGTGGAGTTTGGGGAGTATTCCAAAATTTTTTTAGCACTTTAATCTTTTTACAAAAATTTAAACGCCCCCTTCGTTTTGATAAACTGGCCATGCCTGCTGAGGAAAAATAACACAGCTTGGCCCCGGGCAACATTCACTATAAATTTGTTGCCTCTGCCCTCTGTGGGACAGGAGTATTTTCTAGCCTCTATTGAGTTTGAGAATCTCAAAAAATTTCCAACCTAAAAAGGCAAAAAACCCCTTATTGCTACTACAAAGTGGTAAGGAAAAATTGGGATATTTAGCTACTTTTTTAAACTGGGGGCGGCGCACGGCCCGGGGGGGGTCACGGGCCGTTCACCGGGAAGGCGAACCACGATTCTTTTAAGATATTGGGGTAGGTTGCCGACCAAACACGAATAAAAACCCCAGGGAATTTTCGGGTTGTGATTTTTAAAATTCCCACTTACATAACACTTAAATTAACTGTATATCTAAATTAATTTTAAAAAAAACAAGTAATTAAGTAAAATAAAAAAAACCTACACAAGTCTGTAAATTAATTAAACTAAAAGAGCACAAGAAAAAGAAAATTTAAATAATAAATTAAAACTCAAAAAAACCTAATAACATTCAAATATTTAAATAAGTCACAATCATGTTCTTTTAACCAAAACAATAAATTTCTCTCCCCCGGTACTTAGTCCAAACCTTGTCCCGCACACGAACACTGTGAAACCCGCAACACAAACCCCCGGCCCCACACACACTGGACACGCCGGTCCAACACTTGCAACCCGGGTCCACACACTCTGGACACCCCGGCCACACACTCTGGACACGCCGGTCCACCACTAACACGCAGGCCCACTCCCAGTCTACTGTTGAACCCAAACTGACAATCTCGGGGCTACGCTGGCTTTTTTTATATGGGTGGTGACAGCAAAGGGGTCTGGAACCCCATTTCTAAAGTTAAAGACCAAAAAAAAAGAATCGCGACCCTTCCAGTCGTGTCCCCGTCCTCCCCGCCCTCTCCCCGCACCCCCTTTGGGCCCCTCTAATCCCCCCAGTCAGGAGAAGGTCACTACCTACCTGCTAGACAAGGAGGGAACAGAGAGAACAAGGAGCGCAGCCGGGTAAACAATGAGAGCACCGGGCCCCACGTTAAACCCCTAATCTTGTTACAATACCCATAGCTTTAACTGCTTTTTAAAAGTAAAAACTTGTAAAAATGATTATCATTTTATTTGTTTTTTTTAGAATACTGTGATTTTTATCTTGGGGCCGGCCGATTTTTTTTGTTTCACGATCTATTTTTTATTAGTTAAACCCAAACCCGGGGCTACATATCCTCCAAAAAAACCAAGAAAAAAACCCATATATATAAAAAAAAAACACTGCATATAAGATCAAAAAAATTAAAAAATACTGTCACAAAGAACCACATTTTGACTTTTAAGACAGGTACTTTAAAAAACAGTTTCTTACTAATTAGAAGATTATTGTTTCATGCATCCACCAGATTCCAAAATAGGTCATACTGTGACAAGGCCAGTTTAAATTAACCTTCCAAATGTAGATGGGTTTTGAGATCGGAGCGATTTTTTGTCTTTTTAAATTTAAAAGTGGGAAAAATGCTGTTTTGCACAAATATTTTAAACCCAAAAACAGGATGAAGCATTTCACTGCATTTTTTTATTTTTATTTTTCTCTCGGAAATATATTCCAAAAATTCTTTTTTCGGATGCCCGGGCCCTTTAAAGAACAAATCACACTGTGGATATTTACTCCTTTCAAGAGCGCTTTATCAATGAGAAGATAAAACTGTTTTTTTAGGCAATTTCGTTGGTCTTCTCTGAAGGGAATAAATTTAATTGAAAAATATTTTAGATTTCTCTTGTAATCACTAAATCTAGATTGAAATTTTTAAAAAACTTTACCAATTTAAAAAACATATTTCTCGGTTTCAAACTCAAAACCTTGGTAGTTTTGCTTGTCATTTGCATTTTTTGGAAAAAGGGGTTGAAAAGTTTTTTTGGGAGATCATTGATTATTTAGAACTGGTTTAGCTAGGCAAAAAATAAATTTGTCATTAACTAAGAGTTTATCTTTTCCCGGGATTTCTAGTTTCTAGAACTTAGTTTTTCACTGAAATCTATCATAAATCCAAAGCAGACACCAGACCTCACCCTCTAACTCGCGATATCGTCTCCTCTTTTTTTCCCAAAAATTTTTTTAAATCATTTATTAAATGCAAAATCCGGGAAAAAATTTACACCGTTAGCCCCCTTACATCTTAGTTTTTAAATCATTTTTCCCCCCAGTTGCATCTTGAAGAGCCCTCTAAGGATTGTTTAGATTGAATTTACAACTTAAAGGTTATGCCCCATCACACTTTTTTGAAAAAAGCTTGCGGGCATCAGTACCCTCGGGAAGTACAAAAAACAACAAAAAAAAGGGGGGAAAGTCATTTTCTTTCTGCCATAATCAAAAAACCCTTTAACATGATATTCATTGCTTTTGCTCCATGCGTTGTAATTTATATCAGTTTAAACAGAGCCTTTAAAGCTTTTTAAATAAAAATTTTTTAAAGGGCAAAAAAATTTGTCCAGAATGATTCTCTCTTTAAAAGAAATTTTCCAAACATTATACGTATAAAAATAATGACTTAAGCGATCATGATATATGTTGATTCTTCAAGCTTGAGGAGAAAGCATTGCATTTACATTACCGCATGAAATTGGGCATTCACTTTTTCAAAAAATTTTTTCAATTTTCAGCATAAAGTATTTGGATAACTGTAGGTCTTAAAAGCAATTTTGATCTCATTCTTGTAGTTGAGATTTTAAAAAAGTTAATCTGTCTTTCTAAAAATGTGTTCTTAATAAATTCCCATCACTAAAGGGTTTACATTTTTTTGCAAGAAGGTGATTTTGAACATGCAGGTTACTGTTTTTGATTGAAAAGCTGGCTTCACGAACAAAGTTTTTTGTCCAAAACCTTTTTTTAAAATCTTTCAACTTGATTTTTATCCTCACATGGGGGAAAGTCCAAGGGTATTCCCGTGAAGTTGTTGAAGTCCCTTTCCCAAAATTTCCCCTTTCTTATATTGCCCTTGTAGCATTACAAATTAAGCAACAACATTTTCTTTTATCATAAAAAGAAGAAATGAAACTCCCCCTCTTTGTAAAAGGATAATCCTTATTACTCTTTTTTAGAAGCACGACCTTTTTTTTCACTTCAAAACACTCATTGTTATTGATGTTCAAGACAAGTAGAATTTTGGGGCACTAGCCCTTATTAATGTTATGAGAAACAAACAATATGGGAAAATCATTAAATGGGGAATGAACCTGAACAATAATAAACACCAGCACTTTTGTGTTACCAAGCTATTGATCTGATACGTCCACTTTTTCCCGGGGTTCCCAAAATTCCTTCTTAAATTAAAGTAATGGACCTAAAACTATTTTTTTTTTTTGCAGTCCCTATGTTGCTCTGACCTCTCGGTGGGTTGATGGAACTCGGTTGAAATCAAGTGAGGGCCAAGCTCGGATAACAATTGGGAACGTTAAATTATTTTTTTTTTGGGGGAATTTGAACATTTCTTGCACCCAAACTTTTTTAGTAATTGGTATTTTGGCAGACCTGTTTTATCGTATGTTCAATAAATTTTTTTGCCAAACAGCCCCCAAATGAATTACTTTCAGTTTTGAAATTGCAGTTTGTATGTTTTTCCTAAAAATAGCAACCTAGTGTTTATTTGATTTGGCAAAAGTTTAAGACATTACCTTGCATTTTGTATATTGAAAACTCTTTCTAATTGTACCTTCCACGGGAACATCTCCTTTTTATGTATAATTTGGGTAGGTTGAAAAATCTAGTTAGGGTTAAACAACACCACTAAATGGCCTGTTTAAGTAGGTTTCGGGGTTGAAAAACTTTAAAAAAATACAACAATTTTTTGTGATTGCATTAAAACTTTTTACTTTACTAGTCATTTTAATAGATTGATATTATTTAGAAAATCAATTGTTTCAATTAACCATTTTTTATAAATTTTGGAATAGCGAGAACTCTTTTTTATTTGAACAAAAAAAAAAAAAAAAAATAAAAGCATGAGAAATAGGAGAAAATTTCTATTGAAAGCACTTTAAGTAAATTATGTTATTAAAAAAAAAAATTTATTTATAGAGCTTTAAAGTTCTTTTTTAAAAATTGGGCGATTTAAAAATTTAACACTGCAGATTATAAATGCAATTAATAAAATATTTATAGTTGAAATTGGACCATTTGCATTTAATTTCTTGTGAACAGCTAAATAGTCAATTTTATATTGAAAAAAATCTATAACCTAAACATTTTTTTTTGAAAGAACTTTTTGTGAAAAAAATAGTCTATTTTGGGCTTTTATGGTTTATAATTAAAAAAATTCTTGGTTAGTTTGTAAATTTTTTACCGGGCAGTTTTTTTCCCTCAAAATTTTTCCCCAATTTTTTGAATTTTAGATATTTTACGACAAAAGAAAACGGACAGAGTTCTTAGAGTAAATACGTTGTGTTTTTAACCCAAACCCCAAATTAAAAAATAGCCTTAAAAAATAAAAAAAAATTTTATTTTTAAAAAATCTTAAAAAATAAACAATCTAGTTTAAATTTGTAAAAAGAAAATAAAAATTTTTTTTTTCCGTTTTTAAAATGATTGGGTGAAAACTTTTTTAAAAAAAAAAATTTTCAAAACTAATTTAGCATGGTTTGAATATTCCATAAATTATAAAAGATCCCAAAGGTTGTTACAAAAATAAAAAAAAAAAACAACGGGTACCCGCTTTTGGCCAAAAAGGATTGGCCAAAAGTGTGGGCAAAACCCTTTAGGCCAATCCCTTTGGGCCCAAAAATGACTTTGGGCCAAACGCCTTTTAGGCAAAGACTTTTTGTAAATTTAATTTTAGACCATTTATTAAAATTGTTTTGCTTTCCGGGAAACATTCGTTAAGATTTGTATGAGCTAATAGATGGCGAGGTGTGTGTGTTTATTTTAAAATAGTATATACTACCGTTTCAAAATAAAAAGTTTTTTCTAAATTTCTACTTCCCAAGGTTAAGAACGTCCTTTTAACCGTATACCACATTTGTATTTTGAACTTTTCATTCCCAATTTTGTACTAATTTTTGAAAACCATCTTGTTAATGGGGGGTGCCAGCCCCCCCCGGGGTCGATTCCACTTAAAACATAGTCCTCATTTCATCTCACAATCACCCTCCCTTACACATTAGCGTAAGTGCGTATAACCCGAACGGTATAAGACGTGGTGAAATAATAAAAATTTTTTTGTACCGTTTTTTACCAAAAAAAAAATTTTTTACCCGAAACCTTTTTTTTATTATTACACAACATGTGAAAAACCATTTTAATAATTTTTTTTATTTTGAATTTTGAATATTTTTTTTTTTAAGTCCCAAAAATATTTTATCATCTTTCTAAAATTTGTTTCAAAATTTTGCTAAATAATTTAACAATCATTCATTTTTTTTTAATCATATTAACTTACCGATTTTCCCCACCTTCGCCACTTTAAAGTGGGAAAATTATCTTTTTTTTAGCAAATCATCAAACCCGGGTTTTTCTAAACCTATACTCTTGACCTTATAGAACATAAAATTAATTTTAAGATCTTTTCTTAGAAAAAATAACTTTTTTACGTTAAAATACAAAAATGAGAATTTTTTATTTTTTTTGATTTAATTTTTTTTCGAAAAGATTTGTGAATTTTAATTTAAAAAATAGTAAGGTTTTGTAAGATAAAATTAATTTTATTGCTTCATGGCCAAACAGAATTTTAATTTTTTAGTAAATCAAATTTGGGCAAGTCAAAAGAAGTGAAAAATTTGGGTTCACCCTCATCTAAAACCCCCTTTTCGCGCCTCCATTTGAAAACCCCTGATTAAAACTATAAAAAATAAATTTCAGACAGTATGAGGCGAAAATTTGTATTTGATAAACCAAAATAACTACTACCTATAAGAATAAAATCTATTTTAAAATATATAAAAAAAACTATTTTTATATATAGCATTTTTCATCAATATTTGCTCGTTACGCAGATACATTTTTAAAATGAAACCAAAAGAAATATTTTAAATTTATAACTAAACAGAATTAATTTGAAAGAATCACCTTTACAAGCACCTTAGCTTATCAAAAAAATTTGTTTGTTAGTAATTGTTTCTTTTGGGTTTTTAAAAAATTTTCCTTCTCCCCCCCAAATCATAATTCTCAAAACTCCCTTTTAAACAAAAGTTTTAAGAATACTTTCTTTTCATAGTTGTTTTTCTCCCCCAGCCAAATTTCGTTTTTAAACTTAGAAAAAAGGGTTTTTTTTTATAACTCCCCTCCCCCCCCTTTGTTTAGGAGTTACTTTTAAAATGTTCCGACTTTTTTGTTTTTTAGGGGGTGCATTTACGGGATGCCAAAATTCAATTTTTAACGACAAGCAGGGAGTAGTAGTTTCTTTTAATTTTGAATTTGAACCCCCCATTCCCCAACCCACTTGAGAAATTTATAGTCAATGTTTTTTTTGGGCTATCGGGATTTGTTTTTATCTTTATTTATCTCTCAAAATTTTTTTTTTTTTTCCTAATCTAAAAAATTTTTTTTCTCTATTATACTCCATAAACCACTATTTCTCAGAATGCAATATTAAAAAATAATAATAATTATTATTATTAGTAAATGTTATTTGTATTTTTTTCCCGACCAATTAATAAATTTAAATTTTTTACATACAGAGAAGTAATTAAATATTTATTTTTTTGAAAATGTTGACCTCCAACTCCCCCCCTCCTCAATTACTAAACTCATGAAAATTTTTCAAATTTTAAAGATTTTTTTGGGTCATTTTGGGTGGTCCTTACAAAAGGTACTAGATTGTAGGGTATGCTCTTTTTTTTAAACCCGGGCCCAGCATTCGGGCTCCCCCCAACACGCAGCGCTGCGTAAAATATGCTCGGAAAACCAATTGCTTCTGTTCAAACATGTGACTGGTATGCAGCACTTTTTTAAATTATTATTCAGCCCACGTCTTACTACCCCCTTCGGGTTTTACGACAATATAATTACGCTAAGGGTTTTTAATTGGGGGGAAAGGTTGAATTTTGGAAGTGAACCCCCATTTTCGTGGGGGGAGAGTGGGAAAACCCTTTAGGAAAAACCCCCCCAGTTTTCCCCTCAATTTAAACCCCGATCTCCCCATCCCGCATAGACTCAACCGACTACCGTTGCTATTCGCCACCGAGGGGGGTGGCCGTTACTAACTTTTTTTTTATGTAGTATGCTTCCAAAAACAATTGAATAGTAAATGTTTGATGTTTATTGTAAGCTTTCTTTTTATTTATGCGTGAAAGGTTACGAAAAAGGGCTTAACCCATACAAGAAAATGCGGGTAAACGTTGTATCGTTGCGTATGCAATAAAAAAAATCTAAAGTATGGTGATACACCATGACTTTCCCCAAAATTCTGATGTCAGATGAAGATGTATTCCTTCTGAACGGGGGAAAATGGAGTCATGATTCGTATTTTTTTTTTGCTCAGAACATTTTTTTTTACCTAAAATAAACGGACCCTTTAGGGCCTAACACGTAATTTCCTTTAAAAAAACAAATTAAAATCGCCTTATTGTGATGTCTCCCAAAATGTTATCCAAGGGAAAAATCACCCGTGAATCTGGGATTGTATTAGATTTCGAAACAAAAAGTAAGTGGTTTCATGGGTGTAAACATGTCCCCCCCAATAGTTTTACTTTAGGGAAAACCCCTTCATAGTGAATTTTTTGATTTGTTTAAATATTTTTTTTAATGCAAATTTACTATGCATTTTATAACCTTTTAAAAAAAATCGATCTTGCTTTTTTAATGGGACATAGTCCCGTAAGAAAAATCTCCCCCGCAAGGTGGATAAAGTTTTTTGTTATCCCTGCCATCTTAAAACATACTTTGGAAACTTTTTAAAATTTAATAAAACAGTGGCGTATACCACATGAATAGTTTTTTTACAAGAACATAGTTTATTGTAGTACATGAACAAATGTATATGTACGAAATTAATGAAAGTTTTTGTATTTGGTGAGTAAAAAGTTCACTTAAAATTTGTGTTTAAATTTTTAAAGTAAAATTTTAAAAACCCTCGTAAGTGCCCATTCATAAAACCCAATTTTTATATATGAAAATCTTTAATTTTTATTAATGTTTTTAACTGAGTGTGTCAAATTATTTTAAAGGGGGAAAATTAGTTCAGCTACATTTTTTGTTATAAAAAGTTGGTAATAATATATGCCCCCCTCAAAATTGGAGATAATATGTGTTCCCCCCCCTATATCCCCCCCCCCCGCCCCCCCCCGTTGGGAAAAAAGTTGTCCTCTAAGATTGAATTCAAATCCCAGCCGGGTGTAAAAAGGGATTTTTCCCTAAATGGTACCCCACTCTCAATATACGCAAAAGTAGTAAAAATTTAATTAAAAAGTAACATTCCTCATTCATTAGGGTAAAATTTATGTAGTGTACAACCAAACGGGTGTAATCACAATGGAAAAAAAAAGTATTGTGTGACACAAGAGTATCGGGGAAACTTTATTAGTGTTGGGTGAGGGAGTTTGTAAAAACACTATTTTAAGGGGTTTTTTGGTGATTGACTCCAAGCCAGTGGAAAATATTTTAAAATGGAATGCCACTAAAGCTATTTGGGGGCTCCTTAAGCATTTAGAAATAATAAAAGATGTTTTTTGAATCTTTTTTGAAGTTTTTATGCAAACCACTTTCAGCTTTAAATCAAATATACAAGGGGAAATTTACAAAATGGAGGAAGGGACATTTCGATGGGGGAAAAAAAAAAAAATTTGGAATACCCCCCCCATCAAACCCCTTTCCCTCTTTCCCAGTTCACGCTCAATGAGTGACACCGATATAAAACTGTGAAGACACACCGTAGAATGTAGATTATTTCCCCAGTCTGACAAATAACTTAAATCTAGAACAAATACAAATCCAGCCCCCTGACAGTTAATTTAAATTTTGAAAGGGAAAAACACAGTCAACCAAAATACTTTTTTCGGACATTCCGGGGAATCGAACCGGGACCTTTTCTAGTATACAAACCGCTACCAACTGAGAAAGTGTCGGGGCTGTGTATTGAAATCAAGTTTAGTAAAGGTTTATGTGTTGTTATCAAAGTAAATTTTATATTACTGATAAAAAAAAATTTCACACCCGTACACAAATAAAAAAATGGGACTTGGATTAACGCTATAAACTACATGATCTCATAAGTCATCGCACTCAAAATATAACTTTTTTTGGGAGCGGAGGGGGGGTGTAGTGTAGTTTTCTTTTATTTCATTAAATATTAAATTAAAAAGACTTGTGAGATTTTAAATTTTATTTTTGAATGATCATAATACTTTGGGAAATATTTTTTTAATTCGGCCCTTCATTTTTTTTGTACAAAGGGTCCTTTCGTCTAAAAAGTGAAACCCCCGGTCTAAGTCAATATATGTTATGTGTTGAATAACACGCTCTGGTAGCTTGTCATTCGAATACTTTGTATTAATTTTAACCAAAATTTGGGGGGGTGCGAGTGATTCTGAAGTTCTATATAAGCGAGGTCCCCGGGGGTAATAACCCTATTTTGTTAAGAAACTTAAAAACTAAAACGAACTAATTTCCCGAATGGGGGTTATTTTATACTTTTCTTGTATAAATGTATGGAAGCTATATGGTTGTGCTTTTTTTTAAATGAAAAAATAATTTGGGCCCTTTTATTGTGTGTGTTTTGAATATAAAGTCTTAAAAACCCAATCTTAAAAAGGGGTTTTGTAACGATCTTTGTGTTTTAAGTTTTAGTTATAAAAAAAATAATTTATGTTTGTATTGAAATTTTTAGGGGGTTTTGGGGGAAAAGGTGCCCTTTGCTCCACCCAATGATCGCCATTTGGTTTAAGTAAAAAGCTTTGTTAGAGGTCATTTTAAAAAGAATAAATTTAAATTAAAAATAGATAGTTATTAAAATGGTTTTTATGAATTATAGTGCCCTTTTTCTCATCAAAAAAAAAACAAAAATATATCCATTTGCTTTTATTTTAAATTTAAAGGGTACCAAACTTTAGTTTTAAAACCCTTTTAAAAAATTTTAATTTTATATTTAAAATTTTAAAAATTTTTATATATTATATATATATTATATAAAAATATATAATATAAAAGAGGAAGAGAGAGAAAAGAGGAGAGGAATAATGAAAACTTTTTGACCCAAAATCTCTCATTTTATATTATTAAGTCAACATGTAAGTATATTTTTATCTTAAAAAAGTTTAAAAAAGTTTAAAATTTTAATTTTAATTATACAAAAAAGACATTTGTTATATTTGAAAATGTATTTTCACTGTCTAAAATAAATTTTTTTAAATAAAAAGAGAAAACTCTTATGTTCTTTTTTCATTGATCTTCACGCCAGTCAAGCTTCCCCATTTAATAGCAAATTTAAAAGGGGGTATGAGGGAAAAAAGAATTATGAGAAGTACCCTCGTTTGGTAGAAAAAACCCGGGAAACCCTTTGGAAAAAATTACCTTAAGAATCGTGTAAAATTACAGCGCGGGATGCACATTTTTGTCCTGTTTTATTATTTTTTAGTAAAAAACTTTCTTTCAAAAATGAAAATAAATATATATTTAAAAAAAAAATTTGATATCATAAACTTTACACAAAAAATACAAATCAATACATTATTTAATCTATATTTAAACAAAATAAGCAAGACAGAGGTACCCCCCAACAAAATTGTGAAACTCCAAAAAAAATTATGTTTTTGTGGGTTTGAAAAAGAACCCAAAGGAAAATTGCCGGGAACAATGAATTTTTTTTATGGTTTACTTCAAGGTCGTTTTTTTATTATTAGGGAAAGGAGGGGGGAAAGGACGCGCCCAACCCACCCTTCAAAGTCTCTTTAAGTGCGCGGAGAAAAAAAGAGAAAATTACCTGTTTGCCCCGTAACTCAAGTTGGCCCCACATTTCTGAAAAAAAAATTTTTTTTTAAACGTTTTTGTAAAATGTGCCCCAACTGAACCTTTGGCTGTGAAACTGGCCAATTTAGAAAAATTTAATGGGGGCCAATTTAGCTCAAGCTAGCCCACCAAATATTGAAAAAAGCAAATAACAAATTTTTTTAAAGGGATCCATTTTCTCCATTTTTTTTCTCATTGTCCCCAAAATGAACATTTTTCTTTAAAATTAAAATTTAAAGAACAATTTAAAGTGGCGGGCTAACTTGAGTCTTCCTTAACAATAACCTGTAGAAAAATTGAAATTCAAGCAGGCCCCCCACATTTTTAAATATCAATTAACAAAATCTGTATTCACCCTTCGTTTGTTTTTCTTTTTTGCCCAAAATTTTGCCCAAAATGATATTTGTGCTTAATTAAAAATCTAAAAACAGTTAATGTGGGGGGGTACTTGAGCTCTAGTTTTATCCCCCTTCTTAAATTTTTATCTAAAGGGCCCGATTCACAGACCTAACGTTAATTTTTGGGCACATATGCAAAAACAAAACAAACGATGGGGAATAAGAATTTTGTTACTTGATATTTAAAAAAAGTGGCTGGCCAGTTTGAACTATTTTTTTCTACAGTTTTTGATAGAGGGGAAGGGTTTAAGTTAGCCGCCACATTAAAGTTTCTAATTTTCTAATTTTAAAGCACAATGTTCTTTTTGGGCACAATGGCAAAATGGAAAACATGGAAACTTAAATAAAAATTTGGGTTTGTTTTTGTTTTTAATATGTAGCGGGTAGCTTTACTCAATTGGCCCACCACATTTAAAATTTTCTAAAAAGGGCCGTTTAACAGCACAAATTTCATTTGGGCACATATAGCATAAAAAGAGACAAAAGATTAGACAAAAAAAAGATTTTTTTTCGGCAATGGGTGGGCTAATTGAGTCACGTCCGTTTTCATCTAGGCTTAAGAGTGTACTTTTTGGAAAGGGAAACACAACGATCCTAGCGGGGAGATATTTTTTAAAAACCAAAGCCGTAATTTTTCCCCCTTGGCCTCTCTCAGCCATTTGGGATTTGGGGTCCACTTGCTTACATCTACGTTTTTCTTGCCCTAGAAGTTATCTCCTGTAAAGGGAAACCCCAATTTTTTTTTTTACGTTTTATAAGATTTAAAAAAAGACCAACAAAAACTTCCAAAAATCTTTGTAATTTTTTTCACAAGTTAAATAATTCCTGGAAAGCTTTTTCAAAATATGAGGGAAATTAGTATATAGTTTTTAAACAAAGGACCTATTGTGTTAACATAGCCCAATTGTTAATAATTTTCACCCCTAAAAAAAATATTACACTGTTTGAAAAAAAAAAAATGTACTAATTTTATAAATAATATTATAAAAATTTTAGAATAATAAAAAAGTTTAAAGGGTCTAGTCAAAACCAAAAATTTAATTTTATATATATATATATGACCATTGTAATATTTACTGCAAAATTTATTTTAAAGCGTCACTATTATTTTTAAAATTAATTTTAATACAAAGATAAAAAAATATTTCATATAATCTCATAGCGAAAAAAGAAAATCGGGGCACTTAACAAATTTTAAAATGGGTGGGTTGAAAATTGGGGTTTCCCCCCTTTCATTTGCCTTTTGAATAAGTGTCAAAAAATCCCCCCTAATTTGAATTACGCATATAATTTTACCGACGAAAAAGATGTTGAGAAAGGAATTTTCTTATTGTTTTTGTTAACTTTATGACCTGAATATATTAAAAAAGGAAATAATATCGGAAAATCTATATATAAAAAGGTTTATAAATGTTTTGTGAACTAAGATTAGTTGTTGGGATTTGTCAAATTTTTTGAAAATTGTAAACCTTGCATCAGTTGTGCTATCTTTTTCAATGAAAAACAACAACCTTTTTCTCTCCCCAGTAACCGAAAAAATTTTAAAAATTTCATTTTAGGCCAAAAAACTTTTGGCCCCTGCCTTTTAGGCAAATGCCTTTTTGGCCCAAAGCCTTTAGGCCAAACGCCTTTTAGGGGCCAAAAGCCTTTTAGGCCAAAAAGCATTTGGTTTCATTTTTAGGCCAAATGACTTTTTTGGCCAAATGCCTTTTAGGCCAAATGCCCGCGTCCCCAAAAAACAATTTTAATTTTTTAATATTTTTTTTAAAAACTTTTTTGTTAAACCGTGCATTATGGGTAGGCTCACCCTTAAAAGGAACAAATTCTAATGGGATATCAAACATAATTCAGTGGCGGTTGGGGGGCTCGGGAGCGGGGAAAATAGTCTTGAATTATTTTGTTCAAAAATTTTGGGGGCATAATTTTTAAACCCAAAATAAACTAAAACATGAACTAATTTTAAGATGACCATTTTGGGGGTAGAGAAAATAATAAAAAATTTTAAAAAAAAAATTAATTAAATCTATGGATTAAAACTTACTATAAAATTTATGAAAGCAATTGCGGGGGACAGGGTTTGTCTACCATTTTAACAATCTCATTTTATAAGCATTATTTTCCCCATTCCACACCATATTTAAAATAAGATCATATTTAAAATTAAAATAAAAATGTAATAAAATAAAAAATTTAAAAACTAACACCTTAAAAAAACAAAAATTTTGAACCCGTAAGACCCGCCCTA
The DNA here is from genome assembly GCA_039000515.1 of Timema cristinae. NCBI lineage: Eukaryota > Metazoa > Arthropoda > Insecta > Phasmatodea > Timematidae > Timema > Timema cristinae. The sequence continues at coordinate 65,038 of JBCFYV010003469.1, forward strand.
AACACAACTAAATTTTTAGTTTATACATGCACTCCCAAAATTGACAAATGGCACAGGTGGATATGTACAGTTATTTTTCATTTCCCCGACAGGGCAGCAGTTTTTAAACTTTTCTTTTTTATCTGCCCCCATATTGTATAAGGGACATATAAATGTCATGAGCTTTAGCCTTTTCCCTCCTTTTGAAGCTTCATGTCATTTGCGGCCATGAGGTACAGTTGAAATTGCTTATAGTAGGCTAAAACCGCTATCGTGGCTTTGTGGAGAGGAAACTCCTAATTTATTATTTTTATTATTATTTGCACCGCTTTTTACTACCCGTTTGGGGTTTTAAACCAATTACGCTAATGTGTAAAGGTAGGGTGATTGTAGATGAAATGAAGGACCTCAGTTTAAATGGAAACCCAACCTGGTGGTGGCCTGGATTCCCCCCATTTACAAGATGTCTTGTCAGAGGTGAAGGGAAGGTTTGGAAAACAAAAAATCGTGCCGGGGGCCGAGGGTTTAACCCCCGGCCCCCACACAGAAGTCTGACACCTTTTCCCCCAGACCACCCCGGTCACCCACAACCCCACAAAACACTTTAAAAATAAAATAAAAAGCTTAAATAAAGAAGCGCCAAAAAATATTTGTTTGGGATTTAAAAAAAAATTTAAGTTATTTATTTAATAAAATAATTATTATTCTTTGAAAGTAGGCAAGCAGGCTTTCAATGCTTACATGGACCGACCACCACTGCATAATATAATATAAAAACTTAAATGATTCTGCAATTGATAATAGTGCCAACTATTTCCAATGAACAATTTATTATAATGCAGGCATATAATATACACACTAGATATTTATCGACCAAAAACACAATTTTAAACATAAATCCCTACTTTTGTTAAATTAATGTAATTCATAACACTGTTAAGGAAGAGAGAGCATTGTCCGCTAGCCCTCCTTTATGAATGTCTAAAAATTAGCGGTGACCTGGTGGTCTATGGGTAAGGTGTCAGATTTATGTGCTGGGGTCCGGGTCAATCCTTGGTCCGCGCACAGATTTATCTGATTATCAAACCATTCTTCACTTGACAAGGTGTGTATTAATCACAACTTGTGAATGTGGGAATGCCAGGCCTCCACCGTGATTCGGATTTCACGTTAAACTGTAGGTCCTCTATTTAATCTCACAATCACTCTATATACACATTAGCGTAAGTGCGTATAACCCAACGGTAGTAAGACGTGGTGCTAGTAATAATAATCTAACAATTAGCATCCAAAATTAGCATAGTAATAAAAAAAGGTAATTGCTTGTTAGATGAAGGATTTATATTAACTTAGTATTAATATGGTTTTACCCAGTTTAATAATTCATTTTATGAACCAATTTTGTTTTCTTTTCAGATATATGAAAAGTCCGAAGAGGTTATTGTGAACAAACATTGGCTGAATTTAATGTACTTAACAGAGAACGAAGGTAAACTTCGATTGATACATACACTGTTTAGTATGCAAAATGTACACACATATATTCTACTCTGATAATAACATCAAGCCACAGAAGGAAAATGAGTATACTATAGTTATTTACAATTATTAAACAGTCTCAAAGTTATTAGAGTTTAGAAAAAAATCACCCTCTCTAGTTACTAAAACAGTATTGAATTTAAGAAGGCAAAAAAACTACTTAATTTACTGTAATCCTTTTTTATTGAATAGTAAAGAACCACATAATTTCTTTTTTATATTTGAATGTATGTTGTATCGATACAATAATGATGTTGTGAGTAAAATTTAAACAATGTCTATTAAAAAAATAAAAA
>JBCFYV010003470.1:0-26156 GCA_039000515.1 Timema cristinae
GCGGCAATCCCACTTACTTTTCCCCCTAACCCCACCCCCCTCTTCAAACACAACACCCCCCCTTCAACCATTTTAAAAAAATTCCATGTCAAAATTTTATAGCCATTCATTCTAGGAGAAGCTTTTGGGGACGAATCACTAAATTAGTTCTTTTTGAAATTTCCCTTTTTTTAAAAAAAATTCATTTTTAAGGGTTATCGCCCATCATTTTTCATCTTCTTCATTTTGGAAAAAATTTGGGGTATGCATAAAACCCCAATTTTGAAGGTTTTTTCCTTTGGGTTTAAAAAATTATATTCACATGACCACATAAAGGTTTTTTAAAGTTCAGGCCCATGATACAATTTTAATTTCAATTTTTCAAAAAAAATAAATTTTAAAAATATTAAAGAAAATTTACACTTGTTCACAAATTTCTTAAGGGTATCACCCCAAAATTTTTTTGGATCTCGAGGGGATCACATTAAAATTTTTTAAATAAAATTGTGGTCCCAAAAAAACCCCTTTGAAAGGCTTCCCCCAAACTCCCCAGAATACATTTGTCCCCAATGGCCTAGATTTTAGTACAAATAAAAAATTTTTTAAAAAAAAAACCCACAAAATTTATTTTTTTTTCTTTTTACAGGGTTTTTAACATGCAAAGATTTAATACTAATGTGTAATAAAAATATACAATTTAATTTTTATCTTTTACGGGATTTAACATGAGTAAGGGAATGGGGTTTTTCAGGGCGTATATGCGTAATAAGTAGTGGGGGGGGTTTTGCTTTTGGCGCTTATACACACATAGGTCCTCAGGGGAGACAGGGGGAGGGGGGGGGTGGGGGGAGGGGTTTAGAGATAGAGGGGGGTGACCGAGTCCCGGGGGTCGACAGGGGGGGGGAGGGAGTGGCGGGGGAGTGGGTTGTAGTTGGGCCGGAAACGTGGCTCTCCAAGGTTGGGGGGGCGGGGGCGGGGGGGGAGCCCTTTTTTTTTTAAGGTACGGGGTCGTGTTAGTTCCGGGATATATCTTTCAAAAACGTTCTTGGAAAAAGGTGACCTTTTTTCCAAAGTCAATTTTTTAAGTTTTCCCCCCTTGGTAGTGACTTGATGGATTTCTTCCTCATCCCCACTGCACCCTCATATCACTACTGTGAGAGGTCTCGAACTTTTAGATGTTCACACTCTTTTGCTTTTTAAAACCCTAGGGGGACTTTTTGAACTTAAAATTGATTATTTTAGAACGTGAGTGAACTTGGGAAACTAAAAAAAAATATCTCGAGAGGAAATTTTGAAATAGTTTAATTTAAGTTGGTAAATAGTTCCCGACGGGAGGTTTAGCTCGAGGGGAAAAAATTTTTTGTAACTATGAAAATTCCCAAAGCCGTTAAGACTCCCCCGCTCTGTATGGGCGCGGCAAAGTCCCCCCCCTTTTTCTCCACTCTCCGGGAGTGAGTGCAGCTTGGAACCCTTCCCCAAACCTCATGTAGAGGGCGGGTTTTCAATCTTCACTTCTTCCCATAATTGAGTTAAACCCCCTTTTGATGAAATCATTAACCAAACCCTTCAAAAATTTTCAATGTCTATGAATATCAGCAGTTCTTTGAGTACAAAAAGGATCAAGTAGATTGTAACAAGGAAGTTAAAAGGGTTTAGAGATTGGTTACGGTTATCGGTAACGAGTATAAAGCGTTTCACGCGCTACGGGGGTCGATTGACTCTGGGGGGCAAATATAACTTTTTGGGTTTCCTAACGGTTTCATTTCCAGGATGAGCAGCTGAAACATTTTCCAAACGGGGTTTTTGCTTGTATAAAAGGCATCTCCAAACATAGCAAAACGGCCATCTTAAACTTTGAAGGTAAGTGCGCATTCAAATTTGTGTGTGTATATATCATTCTAATTCGTCTTATATCGTTTACGTTCCATTATTTCAAATAAATTCTTTATAAGAATATGTATTTGGAAACTTCAAGTATAAAACTTTTTTTCTTTATTTAATTCAAACATATTAATTTTTTGTATTAAATATTTAATTGGGTAAATTAAATATTAAATATTTATTTAGTATTATTTTATTTTCTATTGTACAAGTTTGGAATATATAAGCCTATATTTGAAAGTAAGGCTTGCTACATAGGTAGAGTTGATGATTAATTTTTTTATATAGTCTATAGGCCCCCTATATTTTATATTTACAAAAAATAATTTTATGAGCTCCTTTTAGTTTAAAATTTTGTAATATTTGATTTTTTGGGGGAAAGGGAAAGAGTCAGGACTTTTTTATTTTGGGTCAAAAATATATTATTTTTTATTTTTTATGGGTGGGTTACATTGACAAAAAGGGAAATTTTTAAATTTTTTAAATAACTTTAAATAATGAGTATCTAAAAAATTATTTTTCACATAAAAAGAATTATTTATATTTAAAAATAAAATGTTTACGGGGGGATTAAACTAACTAATTTTTAAATTTTTAAATTTATTGGAAGAGATGTTTTTTTTTATGGGGAAAAACTAACTCATAGTTCGTTTACTTAAACTTATTTCTGAAAAATGTTATTTCAATCCATAAAAACAAAAACAAAAGTTTGAAAGAATGTCGTAAAAATAAAATACCCCCTTCTGGAATGCACAACCAACCCTAGTTATTTTTTAGTACGAGTTTCCCCCTCTGTGGCCTAGTTGGCTAACGCGATTGCCCCATGTTAACCGACGGGCTGAGGACGGGGGATCAATTCGAATCCGTGGGGTAAAATGGGGGGGTTTTTTCCTAAATGGTTTTTACTCTCCCTCCACGCAAATTGGGGTTTCACTTTCTCAAATTTAACCTTCCAATTCCTATCCTTGGTAATTAGTACAAAAAACGTAAAACCCAAGGGGATAGTAAGACGCGTGCTAACAATATTATTTAGGCGAGCAAGTTTATTTTAAAAACCCTTTTGGACCGAACATTTTTCAGTTTTTTGTTCTCTAAGTTGGCAAACCGCTTCATGTAATCAAACCTGAGGACGGGAGAAACAATGTTCGAATCTCGGTCAGGAACTGGGGGGGTTTTCCTAAATGTTTTTCTACTCTCCCCCCCACGCAAATTCGGGTTTACTTCCTCTAATTCAAACCCTTTCCCCAATTTCCCAATCCATTAGCGTAAAAGTACTTTAAAACATAACCCAACGGGTAGTAAGACGTGGGCTAAAAATATTTTTTAGTTGAGCAAGTTTAGATTTAAATCCTTTCGGATCCGAACTAATTTTCAGTACTTTGTTGCAAAAATTTTGGGTAACCAGCTTAAACCTCACCAAAGACCATTAGCGAGTCTGTAATATTGTGGGTTGTTTTGTTTTTTCGTGAGTTTTTTTTATTTCCATTTTTTGTAAATGTTCGGGAATTTTTGTCCACATTTCCCAAAGGGCCCTATCGTTACAAGGGGAGTAAAAAATCTATATATTTCAGTAAAATTTTTAGCTTATATTATATTTTTACAATGCGTAGCTACATACAAAAAAATGTGTTTTGAGAATAATTCGCCCTATTGTTTGTGACACTGGCTCTGATTTCGTCCCCCCTGACCCCCAAATTTGCCCCGGGGTGAAATTTTGAATCGTCAGTTGGTATAGTATTTTTTTTTGGTGGGTTTCTATTGGGGAAAAAGTAAGCATGGAACAAAGGAAACTATGATAGAAGCCAAAAACTGTAAGGGGTAAAAAATTTGGGGGACAAAACGCCGTAAAAACGCTTAACATACCAAGAACAACCCTTAAGGACTATGTAAATTTGGGGATCAAGCGAAAATGTGTGAACAAAAAAATGGAAGAAAAACCACTTTAAAAAAAGGAGTAGGGTTTAAAATTTTTTTCCATTTTTTTATGGGGAAAAGCAAAAGAACTATTTGGAAAACTCTGACCAAGCTAAGGGAGGGTTTCCAGTTAACTATCAGGAACAATCTTTCTCACCCTTTTTCACAGAAAAAGGACGGGCTGGCCGAAAATGGCAGCGTCTTTTTTTAAAGCACCCAATCTTTCTTTAAACACCACAAAATCTATATTTTGGCTTAATTTAAAGGGATTAAAAACGTAAAAATTTTTCAAAGTATTTATCCATATACAAACGGGGCTAGAAAAGTTTAATTCGATACTTCTAAAATTTTTTAAAAGTTGTACGCATAAAGCAAAAAAATAAAAAAGCAAAAGGAAAAAAAAGGTGAAAAAAGCTGGCTTCTGCAAAAGGGGACAACCATCATTCAGTCTGTTAAATTTTCGCAGAAGGGCAGTTCGTTCCCCCCAGTTAATCTTCCCCAGAAGCGTGGCAGGTCCCTTTTCTACACCTCCGGTTCGAAAGGTGGGCCTGAAAGTGGTGGATCAGGGGCCTCCTTTTTTCCAGGTGGTTGGAACATTTTTTTTTTCAAGAAGGGCCAAAAAAAAAAACCAATTGTTCGGTTAGATGCCAAATATTCACCCTCCGCAACATCCATTGATATAAGGCCCGAAAAACTGGTGCCAATTTTTTGCTTCCTCCACACCAAAAAGCCAAGATGAAACCCTTGATATGTATTCATTTTTCCCTCTTAAGACATACAGAAAAATCTTTGAAAATTGGCTCTAAAATAATCCGAACCGTATTGTCAGAAAAGATTGGGTTGTTTTCATGTTTGGAAAAGGCTATGTACAAGCTAAACCCCGGGAAAACAGCAATCAACGGATTCAGGAAGACGGGCCTCTATCCTTTAATCCAGAATTTTCCGTGAAACCCGACTTTGTTGTTCAGTCAAAGGGAATAAAACTGTCCCTGTGCAGATGCCGCCAACATCCTTCAACACTAGAGCCCGATGAAAGGACGCTAATCGTTTGTCCTTTAACACTTGATTCTTTTTTTCCCAAAACCTGAAGTCAACACCACTTTTCCTTTAACATGTGGATGCCTTATCCCAAAAAATATCTCCCAAAAGGCATTAGAGAAATTAAGCAATTCTGCCTTCAACCTCAAACGGCGCGGTGAAACGTTTTTTAGTGACAGGAACCCCCACAAAAAAAAAATTCAGGGGGCTACAGGAAAAAAAGCAAGGCAAAAATGTTGAAGAACAACCACCAAGATTATTAAAGAAGCTTCCTTTGTTCCTCTTCCACCCTTTACTAAGACATTTGGGTCCTAAAAAAACCCAAAGGAAAACTCAAAAAAATTTCCCCTTTGGCTCTAAAAAAAATCCCAAGACCACCACCAAACTTCGTCTCACCTTAAAAACTATCATCATCTACAAATCTTTCGTCAAATTCCCCAAACCCTCCCACAGATCTCAGAAAAAGAAGTCTGTTCGCCAAAAAAAAAGCGAAGGAAGCCATTCCTTGATACTTCAAGTGACATTCTTTTATAACCGAAGTGATTTATGTGCAAGAGACAATAGGGTAGGATACGATGTCGATTGTCTTTTTGGGGGAAACCCTTTTTTTGGGTGACAAATCGGCGAAAAAATGGATCTCACGCGGGAAGTGATACAAATATGCCACGAGCTGGCACTTTTTGTAAATAAAGAAACATTTTATCTGCGACAGTGTTTGGATATGGTTTTGATATTAAAAAATGTAAGCTAGTTTTCTAAAGCAATATTTTTTTTGAAAATGAAGTCAATGCTATTGATTTTTTACTCAAATTTGTTTTTTTTTTTTAAAAAAATTAATTAATTTTAGCTTTTTCAGACTTTTTTTTACATGCTGTATGTGAAAATTTTAAAATTAAACAAAGGGGAGGGAAATCAGGGCCACTTTTTTGAAAAATTGGAAAGTATTTTTTGTAAATTTATTTTTTAAAACCCTTTTTTTTTTTTTTGATTTCAGTTTTTTCAGTTTCACCAAGGGAACCATAGAATAAAATTTTTAAATTTCCTACTGCATTAGTTTCAGATTTTTATACTCAAAGATCAACTCATAAAATTACAGAAAACTGGGGCGAGGGAGGGCCCCCCAACCCTTTTCTTTTTATTTTTTTAAACATTGTAAATTGAAATTTTTTCATAAAGATTTAAAGTATTAAAAATATTTTTAAAATTTTTTTTTATTTTTACGTTTTTTAAAATTATAATATTCACTCGGAAAGGGTTATAAAATTGTTTCATTTCACTGTCAATTTTAAATCAAATTTAAAACAGAAATTAAATTATATTAAACTTCATAATGCCACTTTCGTTTGCTGGGGTCTCGGGCGGTACTTAAATGAATCTTTTTTTCAATATCACAGGGTCTTAAATTTTGGGCCCAATAAACCCCCGAGGGTATTAGGTAAATTTAATATGAACCTTTTGGGGGTTTTGGATCAGATAACACAATAAAAACATCCAAAAATTTGGTCTCATCGGACAAAAATTTCGGGTCTTCAGCATCAGAGCAATGGAATATGAAAGTGGAATTATTTTTTTTTTGCTTTTAGCTTTGATTTTTTTTTTTCTTATAGCCTCTGGAGGTACCCCTAGTTGTGGCGTTTTTTGATTTTTTTTTTTGTACCCCAAAAATAGTACTGCGCCAGGTTTTACAAGTAAATTTTTTCCTTTTTTAGCCTTGCTTTTTACCCTTGCGCATTCCTTACTTAGCATTTTATTACAAATTTTTATTGTCATAGAGGTGTATGACCTGGGCCCAAAAACATTGTTTCATCTGGTGCTCTTTGGAGTGCTAGGGGCAATAGGTTGGGAAACCCCGGGATGTTAATGCTGCTTGGTCCCCCTGGATTTTGGGGGTTTTTTCAGCTGTTGGTGCGGGCTAGAACTTTTTTCAAAACACGTTCTCTATCAAAAGGTTAAAACCATTGAACAAACCCAGACATTATATTGTCTTTTGCTTTAGGTTTCAAACATCATTAGTTTTTTTTTATAAGAATTTTGGGAAAATACTTTGGAAAAATTTAAAAGTTATTTCCCGCAGGATACGCCCCTCCCAAAATTTAATGCCCAAAGATTTTAAGGGTAAATACACACAAAATCGTGGTTGTGTTTAAGTAGGTATTTGCGTAACCACAAATTTGATGTTTTTGGCATTTATATTAATTTACGAAACAAATAGTAAGTGATTTCTGGGGGGAAACATGTCACCCCCCCAAATTTTACTTTTGGAAAGTCCCCTTTAAAGGAATTTTTTGATTTGTTTAAAAATTACTAACTGCAAGATTTCACATATGCATTTTTAAACCTTATTAAACAAATTTATCTTTCTTATTAAAGTGGACATAGTCGGAAGAGAAATCTCCCCCTGCAAAGGGGGTATAGTTTTTTATTTTTCCGGCCCTCTTAAAACATACTTTAGATTATTTTTAAATTTAATAAATCAGTGGGTGTAAGACACACATAAAATTTTGACAAGAACATATTTTTGATAATGGACAAAGATAAAGACCAAGTTAAGAAAATTTAAAGGATTGGCTAATGTTCACTTAAATTATTGTTTAACTTTTCAAATAAATTTAATAACCCTCTTGTAAAGTAGGCCCATTCATAACAAATTTGTGTATAGTAAAAAATTTGAATTATATTAATGTTCAACTAGTGTGTCAAACTATATATTTAAAGGGGTATTATTAGTTTTAGCTACTTTTATTTTATAAATTTGGAAATAAAAATTTCCCCCCCCTCAAAGTTGAGATAATTTTTGGTGTCCTCCACCTATACCCCCTACCCACCCCCCCTCATTAAAATAAATTGTCCTTAAAAACCCAGCCGGTTTAAAAAGGGGTATTTTTCCAAAAAATTTTTCCCCACTCTCAATATACGCAAATGTAGGTAACAATTAAAATGCCCCTTATTCATTCCTGGTTCATTAGGGTAAATTGATTATGTGTAAACTCAAAGGGGTATAAGTCACTGAAAAAAAAACTTTTGTGATGACTACAAGAAAATCGGGAACTTTTTTTGTCGGGCGAGGTAGTTTGTAAAAAAAAAACTATTTTTAAGGAGTTTTTTGGGAATTGACTCCAAAAACCCGTGGAAAATTTTTGAAAATGGGAAGCCCCTAAAAGCTTTTTGGGGGGTCCCCTTTAAACATTTTAAAAAAATTTTAAAAATTTTTTAGAATCTTTTTGAAGTTTTAGCAAACCATCTTTTTAACTTCAAACTCAATTATCAAGGGAAGTTTAACAAACTGGAGGGACCCGGGGTCTAGGGTAAGGGGTCAGCTTCTATCTGGCGGGCCCGGGGGGCAATCCCCGGTCCGCACAGATTTACATTACCAAACCCTTCCTTTACCTCTGGCAAGACCCCCTGCGAAGTGGGGGTGCCAGGCCCCCACCGTGGTTCGGATTCCACGTTAAAATGTAGGTCCTTCTTTCATCCACAATCACCCTACCATTACACTTAGCGTAAGTGCATACCCAACGGGTATAAGACCGGGCAAAATAATAATAATAACAAACTGGGGGAAGGACTTTTCGAGGGGGGAGGGTGGGAGTAAAATGTGCTAATACCCCCCCTATCAACCTTTCCCCTCTTTCCCATTCCCCTCAATGAGTGACACTCGATAAAAACTAGCAACAGAAAACCCCCGTAAATTGATTTTTCCTCAAAGCTGAAAAACAAATTTAAAATTTAAAAAAACAAATACAACATCCCCCCCCTGACATTAATTCATCATTTGAAAGGGGAAAAGCACGTCAACCAATGTACTTTTTTTCAACTTTGGGGGAATCAACCCCAACCTTAGCTCAGTATGCAAACACGCTACCAAGAGATAAAGTGTTGGACTGTGTATTGAAATCAAAATTTAGTACGTTTAGTGTTGTTAAAAAAATATTTTTAGATTACGTGATAAAAAATTACACCTCTGTACACAAATAAAAAACTGGTAACTTGGTATTAACGCTGTAAGCTACCTGGTCTCATAATCATAGCACTCAAAATATAACTTGTTTTTGAGTGACACGGAGGGCCGGGGGGCAGTGTAGTTTTTTCTTTTATATTCATTCAAGATTAAATTATAAAAGACTTGTGAGATTTAAATGTATTTATTGAATATCATAAAAACTAGTGAATATATTTTTATGAGAGTTCGGCCATTCATTTTTTCTGGTACAAAGGTTCCCTTGGGTCTAAAAGTGAGACCCCTGGCTAAACAATATATTTAATGTTGAATAACACGCTCGATAGCTTTGTCTTTTAAAAGTATTTTTAGTATAATTTTAACCGAAATTGGGTGGGTCGAGTGTTTCGAAGTCTCTATAACGGGGTCCTCGGGTAATAACCCATATATTTGTTAAGAGACTTAAAAAATAAAACGAACTTATTATAAAAACGGGGGTCAGCAATATACATTTTTTGTATAAAGTATGGAAGCTATTTGGTTGTGCTTTTTTAAAATGAAAAAAGGGAACTTTGATTAGGTATGTGTGTGTGTTTTGAAATAAAGTCAAAACCAATTTTAAAAAACCTAGTACCGACTCATCTTCGTGTCTATTTTTTAGTTAAAAAGTAAAAAATTTTTATGTTTGTATTGAAATGACTGGGGATCAGGGGGGAAAGGGCCCCCCTTTCCCCACCCCATTGGGTCGCCACGGGTCTAATAAACGCTTAGGAAGGTATTTTATCTAATATAATTAATTTATAAAATAATGTTTTTAAATGGTTTTTTAAAAATTATAATCCCCCTTTTTCTCGTCAAGGAAAAATAAAAAAGAATTATTAGCTTTTTTTTAATTAAAGGGTAGGCCTACTAAATTTTTGTCAACAAACCCCTTTAAAAAAAGGGTTTTGATTTTTTATATATATATAAGTTTTGGAAAGAATATTTTTGAGCCCGTTGTTAAAGGAGCCTCATTTTTTTTTTTATTAAGTCAATATAGTTATATATATTTATCTTAAAATGTTAAATTTAAGTTTAAAATTAATTATAATTTATATTAAATTTTATAAATTATTTTAAAATATATTTAAATATATATTTATATTATATATATATAATAATAATATATATATTTATATTTTTATTTTATAATATAAATTTAAAAAATTTAAAATATATAATTTTATATATTTATATAATTTTAAAATTTAAAGGGAAGAATACTTTTTTTAGCCATGTGTTTAAAAGGGGTCTCTCATTTTTTTTTTTTAATCATATAGTTAGTAAGATTTATCTTAAAAAAATTAATCAAGTTTAAAAAATTTAAATTTTAAATTTTACAAAAATGGCATTTGTTTATTTTAAAAAGTTATTTTCAGTCAAAATAGTATTTCAAAAAAAAAAAGCCTTTGTAGTGTTGTTTTCTTCATTGAATCTTTTACGCCAGTCAATGCTTTTTCCCCTTTTAATAGCAAATGAAGGTAGGTATAAAGGGAAAGGGGAATTATGAGAAATACCCCCTTTTTAATATCAAGTTTTTCTGAGTAAAAGCTTTACGACAACAGGTAAAAAATGCAAATTTTTTATAAACTTTACACAAATTTTAGGTTAACTTTGCAAACCCAACGATAGGTTCTGCAATCCGTGGGCCATGACTTTTTTTGGGGCCCATGGGTTTCCTTCTCTACATCAATCTTAGTTTTTAAAACTTTTGCCATAGTCAACGTTAAAAGTAACTGGGTTTAAAGAGCAGCGGTGTTTTCGAATTTTATATGTTTCTTTCCTCCCCCTTATACATCTATGGGTCAATTTTATTTTGAATGGATATATCTAATCTAAAATAAATTGTATATCTACTTTTTGTATCCATCGTCGAATCAGTAATTTAAGCTGTCAATTTTTTTATTGATATTTTTAAAGGGGAAAACCTTAAAAATACCCCGATGATAAATGCAATATTTTAACGAACCGAAAAATGGTTTTTTTAAAAGGTGCTCTTACGTCAATCCATCAGAAAAACAATAAATGTATTTTTTTAGAAATAATTAAGATGTACGAAGTACTATTTTTGTTTTTTTAAAAAAATAAAGTTCGAAATTAGAGGAATTTAAAGACGAAGGGAACACATGATTTTTTAATCATTCTTTGGGCTAATTTTTTCTAATAAATTTTAAATTTAAGCTGCAAAGTTTAAATTGTTTTGATCATTTTTTTTTGGGAAAAAAATTACTAATATTTAATACTTTTTCTTGACTATGTTTATGATAAATTTGAAAAGTTAAGATTTAAAGTTTAAAATTTTCTATTTGAAAATTTCCCTTTTGGGGAAGGTTGTTTTTTTAATGATTCTAAAGTATTTATTTCAATTTTTTAAAAAATTTAGATTTTTATTTTTGGGATAATTTACTACCATCAGTTAGCATTTTTAAAAAAAAATTTAAAAATTTTTTTATTTTTTATTTCGTAATTTCCCACACTTGCTCTGCGTTTGTTTCGTTTGGTACTTGCTTTTGCCATTTCATCTAGGGAAAATTCCTATGAGATATTCTTTTATGTTCATAGGGGAAGTGTCCCCCCAAAGGGAAAATTCTTTCACTCTCTTTAAACGTTGTTTCACAGGGTCCGTACATTAGCTTCTTTGGGGCTGAGGCTTTACCCAAACCCAAATTTTTATCCCCCACGCCCAACCAAATCTGGAAAAAAAAATGTGTTTAGACGCTGTCACTGCTGCAGCCAAAAATTTTTGGTACAATCTACAGTGGACTTACCACTTTTATGTTTTTCGATGAAGTACAGACCTAGCAATGGTTCGAACCCCAAAATTGTCTAAAATTAACTTTTTTTCACCATATTTGGAATAATAATTATTTACTAATTACTCTATTATTATTTCTAAAAAAACTATCAAACACTATTTAAAAAAACTTCTCCAAAGATTACAGTATAATTTTACTTTCCAAAACAAAATTAAAAAAAAAAAATCTAGTGATTTTATTTTTGTTTTTCTTTTTAAATTTTTGTGGTAATAACAGGGTTAAAAAAGCCCGAAATTTTCATTTTAAGGTATTTATCAGTTATTAAAATTTTTATAGGTGCCTTTTGATATCTTTTTCTAAATAAATGGTTGTGATAATAAATAGGGAAAAAAAAACAAAATGTTTGTGAAATAATAAAATTTTTTCTGTTTGAAAAAATGTGAATTAAAAACGCTGCCCCAAACTCTCAAAGGGCTCTTTTTCTACGTCAAAAACAGCATATTTTATCAGTGGCCATAGTGATGGGCACAAACGAGTAAACTAGGAATCGAGTAATTTTTGATTTTTCTTAAAAAGAATCGGTAAACGGTAAAATTTCTCGAGTAAAATTTTAGCAATCAAAACTACCCAAAATTCCCCCGGGAAACGGGGGACCCATTACTCGGAAGTCTGCAAGGAAATTTGATACTAAAAACAAGTCCTAATCTCTTCCCTTTAAAGGCAGTCGACACCGCATGACCCCACCCCCTTATTTTTTAGTTTCACGTTACTGTAAGTCAATCAAAAATATGCGTTTGAAGTGTATCAATAAAAATTTAAAATTTTGCAATGCGCTTACTACCCCTTCGGGTTATCCTAAGTATATTTTTGCAATGGATTTGGAATTGGAAGGTTAATTTGAGGAAGTGAACCGCATTTTCTGAGGGAGAATGGAAACCCCTTTAGAAAAACCCACCCCCCAGTTAAAACCCCGACCAGTTTCAACCCGATCTCCCCCCTCGGGGGGTCGAGCTCAACACGACTAGCGCGTTACCCAATACGCCACCGAGGGGGGTTGTATCAAAAAAAAAAATTAAAATTTTGTTACCTTTTTTAGTAAAATAAAATTTTTCTTTTTAAATTCTTTTTAAAATAAATCTATAATAATTGACCTTTTTAAAGGAGAAAACATTTAATTGTGAAATCATCACTTTGGGGGCCCCATGGTCAAGGCGTCACTCTCTGTTAGACGGCCCTTTTGAAAGGGGGAGAGGGGGGTTCGAATCCGGACGGTTTATTGAGACGGTTTTTTTCCAAAAGGGTTTTTCCCCCTTTTCTTATACGCAAATGCGGGTAGACCCCTCTAAAATGCTTTCCTCCCTCCCCCCCCCATTAGTAATTACCCAAATTTTTATAACCTGAACAATGTAGGACGTGATGTAAAAATTTTTTCTTCGATCAAATTTTCAGTTTTATTTTTTTTAAAATTTAATTTAGCACGCTCTTACAACCCTAGGGGTTGTACCCAATGAATTTCTACAGCGACGAGAAAGACCTACAATTTTTTGGGGAAAGAATTCCACAAACCGTCCTGGGTTCTTTTACTCCCAAGACATGGCCGAGGGATTTATTTCCTTTCCGAAGGAGGGTGCTACGGATTTCATCTCCAAGAAAATCCCGTCGACCCGCGGGTTTGAACTCAGACCACAAATTAAGGATTATTTTGATAAAAAAGTGTTAAATTTGAATATACACGTTATCTTGCTTGGATCAATCTCGACCTCCGCAGGGGTAAAAGGAGAGTAAAGGGGGCCAATAGTGGTTTTTATCCTCTCATTTAGCAAATGCCAGTGCATTTTTCCTCTTTTTATTTTCCCATTGCGTTTTTCTTTGATTCGATCATTGATACATTTTTGTGTTTAAATTACCCATAAAATTTTAGCCTATTTATTTGAAATAATAACTAATGTAAAAAATTAATTCACAATTTTTTGGTGAGGCTGTACTTCGTTTTTTGAAGTTTTTTTTTTTTTATCAAAATAAATGCTGCTGTATTTTAAAATTTTGTTTTCTAATCTTATTAAAAATTTTTAAGACAGTGCGAGTAAGCTTTTGGTTCTGCGAAAAATGTCTATTGATAATTTGCAACCTCAGTCCACAATCGGCGTGTCTATGGGTTGATGGATTAAGACTTAAATTTGATTATACACTAAATAAAAATAGGAAATTTTTGTTTTGCCAGATTTTGTTTTTTTTTTAGTTTTTTTATTTTTAATTGCTATTTTAATCAAACTTTAAAATTAGTGAATTTATATCCAATCAACTTTTTTTTAAAAAAAGGGTTCGAGGGGGGAAAAAAGTCAGTATGTGGGAATTCTTTGTGAAAAAAGAAACAATACATGGAATTTTTCAGTTGTGTAAAAAAAAATATAAAAACCAGGAAATCACTAACTTGCGGGCCATTAAAAAAAATCACCCAACTCTTCGTGCCCCGACGACATTTTGGATGAAAAGGGGGTGACCCAGATTTCCCAGACGTCAACCAAATACAAATTGATACCGAAAACCCACATAAAACCTCTGCGGGGAGTTAATGAAGGAATTGCCCAGCAAAGGCCGAGACAAATCTCGTTGGGGGGGGCTTTTCGACGTCAGCAATACCCAGGTTAGAGAAACCTATTGACAAACTCTTGCTAAAATGTTTGCTGTTGATTTTCAACCTCTTTAATCGTTGAAAAAGAGGTTTTAAAAGCTTTTGTTAAAGCGTTAGACAGCCCATGAGTTTCCCGAGCAGAAAAAACATTGCCCAGGAAAATTTTTCCCCCCCAGTACTAAAAAGTGCCCTTTAAAGGTGAAAATAAATTCTTAAAGGAACATCGTTTGCGTTTTGTAAACCGACACGGGCCCTCTGCAATCCCAAAAGGGTTTTCATTACTGGACACGCATTGCTTTTTAAATGAGGGCTTATTTCTTGTCTAGCCACTGGGGAAATTGTTGGCAGTCACACAGGGGAACCATCGCCTCCAACATTTTTGAGATTTGAATGATTTTGTGAAAATAAGGTTGGGGGATTTGATTACAATGCGGCCCAAAAGAAGAATGCTTTACAGATTGAAAATTCCCCACTTCCATGTTAGCACCACCTTAATCTTGTAGTCCCAAAATGCATCAAATCAAATTTTCTCTAAGGCATTGTTTAGGGGTTTTAAACTTCGAAAAATTAAAATCAAAGGGGGGCCCGAACCCAAACTAAAAAAAAACTAACCCCGGGGGAAAACCAGCTAGGGGAGGAAAAAACTGTTGTCTTTTTAAAGGGAAAAATCTCGGCCCCTTTTGTTATTTCCTTTTGAGAGGGGTTGGGAAAGGGGAAAATTTTTTAAACAGTGTATCCCCCTTTTTAAAAACCCCAAAGGGCTTTGCACTGAATTTCAGGCGGTCTAAACAGGGGTCAAAAATGAAAATATTGTGCGGGGTTTTTAAATTTAAAAAAGAAATTTTCCCAACAAGTGAAAACCCCCATAGCATTAAAAAAGGTTTTGGGGGGGGTGGGCGCTGAAGGGCACCCCCAGAAAAAAAAAAAGATTGTTCAATGGGGGAAAAATATTAGACCCGGGTTTTAAGAAACCCCTTTTGGTTTGAGAATAATGCCGAACAGCCCCAAATTTGGGGTTTTTTTAAGATTTTTTGTTCCTTTTAAGGGAAACCAAAAGGGGGGGAGGGGGATGGGGGGGCCGGAACCCCCAAAATGAGTCAAACCCAAACCTATTTTGGGGGCTGTTTTACCCCCAAAATTTTCAAATTTGAACAAAATTTTCACCCTTAGCGTTGCAAATAATGTTGGGGAATACATGAAAAAACCCCCAAAAACAGGGAAAAAAAATCCCCTTAAAATTTTTTGGGTTCAACAAAATTTTTTTTCCAAATGTACTTTCGCTAAAAAACATTTTTGGTGTGCAATCCCTTTTTTCCCCCAACCCAATTTTTTTGAAAGCGGGGGGGGGGCTTAAGTGAAAAAAGAAAACCCCCTTTGTAACCAAATTAGAAATTTTTTGTTTTTTTTAAAACAAATTTGTGGGAAAAAATTTAGGGAAACCCAAAAATTTTTAAAATTTTTTAAAGATTTTTTTTTTTTTTAATTTCTTCTTTTTTCTTTTTTTTTACTTTTTGTTCGCCCCAATTTTAATTTGTGACGAAAAAAAGTTTTTCTAGGAAAATTTATTAAAAAGTGGTAAATTTTTTTTTAAATTTATTTGAAAAAACCTTTTGGGGGTTTCGAATTTACTTAGTGATATATTTTAAAACCAAAATTTAAAAATTTTTGGTTTTAAAAAAAAACATAAAGTTTGGTGATTGGGGTTTAAAAAAATTTTTAAAAAAAATTTTTTATTTTTTTTTATATATCTTAAAAAAGTAAAAAGCATGTGAAAATTTTAACTAAAAAGGGATTTTGGGGGTTAAACACTAATTATTTAAATAAAAGGGGAAACCAAACCATGCCCGCCCTAATTCAAAATCAAAAAAAGAAGTCACCCGAAATTAATTACACACCTTTAAAAACATTTAAAGTCATAAATATTAATTTTTGTTTTTTTTTTTTTTTTTTTTGTAAAATTTTAAAGGAAAAAAATTTTTTTTTTAAATAATTAAATTTTTGTGAAGGGGAAATTTAATCAAAAATTAAAAAAAAATAATTGGTTTTTTTATATGGATTGGGGAAATAAAATGCCGAGGGCGAGAAAAAAAATCGAGAAAATTTCATCGAGTATTTTTTAAAAAAATGGGAAAAGTTTACCCCCTTTGTTAGCATGTTTTTGATTTTGTACTTTTACATTTTCGAGTATTTTTTATTTAAAAGCATGTGGGGAAAAAATTTAAAAACCCTTTAAAGGGATTTTTTCGTAGCAATAAAATGTTGGGAAAAAGGCTTAAAGGGGAAAAAAAATTTTTAAAAGTTTAAAATAGCAGGTAAAACCCCCCCCTCAAAAGGGCGATTTTACTTTTTTGGGGGAAAAAGAAAAAAAAAAAAAATAACAGAAACCCAATAAAGTTACTGGAATCCCGGGGAAAAACGAAAACCCCCGTTCACAAACAATCGGTACTCGATTTTTTTTTTCTCGGGTTTTGCCCATCACTAAAATGGCCATATTTTTTTTCCAATAAGGCCAAATTTTAAAAGTTTCTTGCTTTTAAAAATTTAAATTTTTTTTAAATACAAAAAAAAAATTTATTATTAACAATAAAAAACGGGGTTTTTCCCAAACCCAAAAATTTAAAAATTTTAAAAAAAGGGATAAAATTGAATTTCTTTTAAAATTTTAAATTTAAAAAACCCCGTGTGAAAACCGTTTAAAAACAAAATTTTTTTATATTTGGGATATTTTTTATTTTGGGTTTTGTACCCCTTTTAAAAAATTTTTTTTCAAAATTTTTTAAATCGTGTTTTTTTTTTAATGTTAATGGGGATTAGTAACTGTTTCTTTTGGTATTATTTGGTGTGTGAAGTTTATCCCGGAAAAAAAAACGTTTTTTTTTTGATCTTTGGGAAAAATTTTTTAAAATAACATTAAAAACGTTTTGAAAAAAAAAATAAACGAGGGGTTTTTTTCACTAAATTTTCCAAAAATTTAAGTATAACCCATAAAATAAAATTTTTTTCCCCCAAGATTTTTTGGGGGTTTTTCCCCCCTGGTAAAGATGTTTTAAATTTTTTTTGTTCCGAAAAAATATGGAAGTGAAAAAAAAAAATTTTTGGGTTTTTTCCAGTATTGTTTAAATAAATCCCCGGTAAGATTAAGTTATAAGTTTTTTTTTTTTTAGAGACTTTGTTCAACTGTTTTAAGGGGGGGAATCTGAATTTTGATTTTTGTAAAATTTGGATGTTTTGATTTGGATTGTCATTTATTTTATGGGCCAAAAAAATTTTCTGAAAATTGTAGATTTTTACTTTTTTAACATTTTTAAAGGAGGGGAAACTAAAATTTGATTTTGTTAATTAGGTTGTTTTTTTATTTTTTCCTTTTTTATTTTTTTTAAAAAGGCCCAAAAAATTTTTTTTAAACATTAAAATTTGAAATTTTTTTTTGTTCAACTTTTTTAAAAGGGGGAATTTAATTAGATTTTTTAATTAGGGTAGCTTTTTTTTTTTCTTGAAATTTTTTTTATAGTTTAAAAAATTTTTGGGGATTGTTTTTTTTTTTTTAAAATTATTTTAAAATCATTTAAAAGGCTAATTAAAAAAATTAATTTTTCATATTGTTTAAAAGGGAGTACAAGCCCCGAGGTTTGTGTAAAAATTTTTTAAGTTATTAAACTGTTTTTTTTTTTCCCCCCTGGTTGTCCAAAAACCCGGGGGAAAATTTTAGGGGGGGGGCCCAAAAGGGTTTCCCGGGAAAAAAGAGAAGAATGCACACTAAAACAAAAGGAACCCTCAAGTTAGCGTAATTAACCGAATGAGGTGCTTGTTTATTAAAAGTGGAAAAAAAACAGCAAGAAACTTTTAAAATGTTTTTACATGTGGTTTGGGAGGTAATAAAAATTTTTTTTACATAATTACAAGCACTTTTCAGGGGGTCACTTTTTTTTAATCTTGAAAATTTTCCCCATCCCGGGTTTAAGTTCGTTCATGGGTTTTGTGTAGTAAAAATTTTAAAGGGTATTGTACACAAAAAATCACTTAAAATAATTTTTTTTTTTTAAACCCCAAATTTTACTTCTAAATTTTTTTAAAATTTAAAAAAAGGGGGTTTTTTTTTCGCCCCGTCTTTTAAACCCCTTGATTAGGTAGAATTTCATATTATTTTAAAATTTTAAAAAACCCGATAAATATTTATTTTAAAAGGGTTTTTTTATTCCCTAAATTTTGGGTAAAAAAATTTAACAAAAAATTTTTTGAAATAGTGGTTTTACAAAAAAAAAAGTTTTAAAAACAAAAACTTTTTTGGGACCCTTTTCAAATTGGGCCCCCAAAATATTTTTTTTTTTTTTTAGGGGGAAAATTTTTGTTTAAAACTTTTTTCAAAGTTTTACTAAAAAAATCCTTATTTGTAAATTTTTTGGGGACCCCCCTTTTTGACGGGGTTTTTTTCTAATCCAAACCTTTTTAAAAGGGGGGGCGTAAAAAATTTTTTAACCTTTTAAAAAAAAAAGGGGGAAAAACCCCTTTCTCAAGTTTCCCCCGGGGTATAAAATTATAAAAAAGAATTTTTATTTTTAAACCCAGCTCATTTTTTAAAAATTTTTATGTTTAAAAAAATTTTTGCCTTTGGGCCCCCCTTTTTTTGAAAAAATTTTGAGCTTAGTTTCGTTATAATATTTAATTTTATCCCTTTCAAAAAAAAAGGTATTTGGGGGGGGGGTTTAAAACTTTCTAGGGTGTTTTCTAATGTTTCATTTTGGGGTTTAAAAAATTTTGACCTTGCGAGAGCCCTTTTAAAGGGGAAAATTGGGGGGAGATGAAAATGGATGCAAGTGAGCCCCCCATTCACAAAAACCCGGTGAAAAAAATGAAAGGCGAAGAAAATTTTATAGTAAAATTCTTTCGAACCCCCTTTTGGAAAAACTTGATGAACCCAAAATAAGGATTGTTTTATAAAAAACAAAAAAAATTTTTAAAAATTTTAAAAATTTTAAAAGAACATTTTCTTTAAAATTTTTTTAAACCCTTTTTTTGGGGGGAAAGCTAACCCCCAAAATTTTCCCCTTTTAAAAAAAAAAATTACAAAACTGTGATCATTAACTTTGTTTTTTTTTTTCCCAAAATTTTTGTAAAAAAGGTTTTTTTTTAAAAAATTTTTTTAAAAAGGGTTTTTTTGGGAATTTTTAGATTGTGTAAACCCTATTTTTATTCTATTTAGTTAAAATAAAATTTTTTGAAAAAATTTTTTTTTTAGAATTTTGTTTGCTCATTAAAGCAAAAAAATCAATCTTTTGAAAATTAAAAATCAAACAATCCTTACCAAGTTTTAAATTTATTCCCCCCCCTTTTTTAAATTTTTTAGAAGGGTTTTTTTTTATTTTCATATCATCATTATTATTATTTTTAGCACCGGGGGTTTTTACCCTTTTTTTGGGTTAAAACCCTTTTTCCCAAAGTTTTAAAGGAAAGGGGGTTTTTGAAATGAAAAAAAGGGGGCCAAAAATTTAACATTGGGGCCCAAACCCCGGGGAAGGCCCCCGGCATTTTCCCCCAATTCACAATTTTGATTTTAAAAAAAACATTTGTCAGAGGTCAAAAAAAGGGTTTTGGGAAACAAAAAATTTGGCTACCGAGGGGGAAAAAAACCCCACTCCCCCCCCGAAGTCACCCCTTTAAACCCCCACCACCCGGCCCAAAAGTTTAAAAACCCTTTAAAAAAATTTTTAAGTTTTTTTTTTTGTTAGAATTTGAATTCGTTTTTTTTTAAATTTTAATTTTTTAATATTTTAAAAAAAAACCAAAAAAAATTTTTTTTTATTTATATTTTTTTAAAAAAATTTTTTTTAAGAAAAAGGATTTTTTTTAAAAAAAAATTATTTTTTTTTTAAAAATAAAAAATTTTTGGGGTTTTAAAAATTTAGAAAAAAATTAAAATTTTTGAAAAAAATTTTAAAATTTAAATTTTGGGGTCTAAAAATTTAATATATAAAAAATAAAAGTTTTAAGTTTTTTTTTTGGGTAAAAAATTTTACTGTCAAATGGGCAGCTGCTTTAAAAAATGTTTTTTAGCTTTTGGTTGGGGGGGTACTAATTTGGGGTTTGTTTTTTCAGAGCTTAATACAGTGTGGGGTTTGTCAGACCAAATAATGCTGTGGGATATACCTAAAAGTTGAGGGCAGAGTCAGTTGAGTTTTTTGTCACACCAAAGAAGCCATTTGGGTACTGAGCAAAACCCCAAAAAATTTAAATTTAAAAAAAATTTAAAAAATTTTTTTAAAAAGGGGTAAATAGTTTTTTAAAAAAAAAAAACTAAATTATAAGTGATTAAAAATTTAAAAATTTTTCCCTTTGTTGATAATTTCGTAAAAAATGGACGAAAGAAGATCGCAAAAAAAGGGGGTATGGGGAGATGAACCCAAGGTAACCCTTTTAAAACCCCCCAATCCCCCGGGGGTGGGGTTTTTTATTAATATCCCCCCGAGGAAAAAGGGGATATCAATTGGGGCCCCTGGGTTTTAAATTGTTTTGAAATTGAATTTAGTTTTGAAAAATTTGGTGTTGAGGAAAATTTGTGGTAATTCTAAAATTTTAAATAAAATTATTGTTTGATTTTTAACAGTTTAAAATTTGGGGGGTTTTTTGACCCTTTTTAAAAAACCCTTTTTTTTAAATTTTGAGGTTTAAATTTTTTTTTTTAATAAATTTAGATTTCATTTGAAAAAAATTTACTATTGTAATTATTTAAACTTTATTAATTTTTTTAAATTTTTTTTAGGCGTCCCGTTTGCCCACCCTTTAAAAACTAATAAATTAATTTTGAGTTTTTTTAGAATTTAAAAAAATTTGATACTTATGCAAATAGGGGTTTAAAAACCCTTTTCTTTTTAAATATTTTAATTATTAATGTTCAAATTATTAACCCTTCAAAATTTATTTTTAATTCAAAGTCAAAATTTATCCCCTTTCATTTCTGTTTTTTTTGTCACTTGTTTCCCTTCAGTGAAAATTATAGGTTTGGAATAATTTTTTTTTGAATCCCAACCCCTGGATTTTGGAGTATTTTTAAAAAATTTAGGAAAACAGTAATTGGGGTTTTTTCCCCGGGGTTGCGGTATCTGAGGTCAAAAGTTACCTTCAGGTATTGTTCCCTTTCTGATTCCCCCTTTTTTTATTCTTTATTACCTATTTGTTTTAACCCTTTTACTGTTTTTTGTCAAGAAGGAAGGTTTAAAGGGGGCTGCTATTTAAAACAGTAGGCCCCGACGTTTTAAAAAACTGATGGGGGAAAATAAAACATGTAATAGTTCCCAAAATTTCTGTGATTTAAATTAAACGGTGCTTTTAAATTCCCCAAAGTTTCAACAAGGAACATTCGTGAAAAACCAAAAGCAGAAGAGTTGGAGTAAAGAAAGGGAAAAATTCTTCCTAAATAAATTATACTTTTTCAAAAAATTCCCTTTTGTTTTTTTTTATGCGGATTTCTGAAATGAAACCAAAAGGGGTATTGGGGTCTTTTTAAAAGATCTTTGAATCTGATTCTTTTAAAAAAGGGAAAAGGGGGGAATTTAGGGTGGTACATTTTTGGGGGTTTTTTGGGGCGATCCTAGGATGTACCGTGCGCTAGCAATAAAATTGGACACCAAGTGTGAAAAATTTTCCCTTTTGATTCAAAGAGTATTAACACAAAACACAGGATAGTAAAAAAAGGTTAATTTTCAAAATTTTTGGGGGTTTTGTTTATTTGAACCCTCAAAAAACCATAGGGGGTTTTTTGAGGAGGCCTTGTACAACATTTTGGGGTTTTCCCTCCCCGGGGGTTTGGGCCTAGAAAGGAAGAGGGGCCCAAACCCCTTTAAGGGAAGGGTTATATAAAACCCTTCCCGTAACAAGGGGGCCCAAAAGGGTCTTTTCTTTTTGAATTTGCAAGTGATTAGATATCGAGGTTCTGAAGAGGAGGTTGTTACAGATTTTAAAAAAAATTTTTTTTTAAAAGTGTTTAAATGGTGATATGTTTTAGTCGAAAAATCATTCTCAAAATGGGGTCCCCAAGGTTCGTCCGGGGGGTTTGTGAAGTGGCCAGGGAACCACACATACTTTTATATATTTTTAGGCTTATAAAATTTAATATAAAATGGTAAATCCTGGTTTACAATAAAAAAAAAATGGAGTTTTGCCCTGGGAAACCCCCCCAAAAAAAAATTGAGACCAAAAGTAGGGGGGTTGGGCCCAAACCCCCTTTGTTACGACTTTTGAGGGGCATTTTGGTTTAAAATTTTAAATTTTTTTTTTTTTCGTCAGTTAGACAAGAATTTCAAAAAAAAACTGAAAATTTTAGGCCCAAATTTCCCAAAAAATTATTTGGCGATTAAGCCCTTTTCCCGTCTTTGTGGTAAAAAAAAAAATTTTTTTGAATTACCTTAGTATTGAATCAAACTTCATTTCTATTTTTCACATAAAATTTTCATTAATTTTTAAATTTTTACAATTTTAATAAAACATTTGTAGCATTTATTTGGGTATATGTCCCCAAAAAAAAATTTAAAAAAGAAAAAATACCAAAATGCCCCCCTTTTTGCGCCAATTACTTTTTTCCCCACACTAAAAGACAACAACTTTCCATACCAAAAATTTTTCAATGAACGAGGAGAAAAAATTTTTGGGAAAAAAGTGTTTATCCCCCGGGGTGGGGTGTGGAAAATGTGGGACGCCCTGCAAAAAAGGGTTTGTTATGCCGAGTGAATTGCTCTAGTAAATTCTACCCGCTCGGTGTGTTTTCCCCCGATATTTAACCCCCCCCTCTGTCATTATGTCGTGTTGAACCCAGTTTTGTATTTAACCCCCCTTCCCCCCTTTGAGCTTTTTTAATAATAAATACTGGGGGGTTTTTCAAATGGGAAAAGGGGGTTTTTTAAGGGTGTTTAGGGAAACCTTGGGTTAGGAAATATTGTAAGGAAAAATCCCATTTCGGAGTTGATTTTAGAAATTTTTTTTTTTCGTATTTAAATTAAAATATGTCTAAAAATTTTGGAAAATTTGTAAATATGTCAAAAATTTTTGGGTTGAAATTTTTCGTTATTGAATGTTGTGTCTAAATTTGGGCTTGGGAAAATTTTTCCCAACCAGGCCTTTTTTAAATTTTTTTAAGTTTATTTTGCATGCCCAAAAAGGGTCTATCTGATTGTTTTTTTTAAGGAATTAATTTTTTTTGCGGGCGGATTAACAGGATAATTTTTGGGTAAATTTTTTGTAACGAAAATGCCCCCCCCGGCCGTGGGGAAAAATTTTTTATTGAAAAAGTACAGTTATAAGTTTTTGGTATGATCCCTTTTCTACTGGGAAAGGCCCCTACGGCAAAAATCTTGTTTTCGTTTCGTATGGAGTATTTTTGTCTGCATAGCCAAATTTTGTATTGGAAATTTTTTTATTTAAATAAATTTTCCGCGGGGTTAAAGTTTTTTGTTCATTGTTGTCAATTTTGATATTTTGATCGAAAACTAATGTTAATGAATTGTAAGAATTCAAGATTGTACAAAAAAATCAGTATTTTGGATATTGTTCAATTTATTTGCCATAAAAAAACAAATTGTTACCCTTGACATATTTTTTTTAAATCAAGGTTTCCGCTTTTCCCTTCCCCTTTTTGTTTGAACAAAAAATAATTGAAGGGGGGAGTTCGGGGAAAAAGTTAGGGGTTTGTATCGATTGCCCGAAGGAATAGGTAAATTTTTTTATGGGGAGGGAGATCATTCCGAGATTGGGGTCTCGAACCCTTTACATTTTCAAAAAATACTTTTAAAAACCTTCTTGCTATTTAATACAGAATATTTTCAAAAATAGGAATACTTAATGATTTAATGTCTACTGAGCTCAAACATAAACACAATTATAGTAGTCTATAATAAAGAAAAGTAGTAAATACAATTTAAATGTTGAAAAAATAAATAAAGATGGGCTGTTTAAAAGTAAATATTTAAATAAGCAATGTTTAAAATCATATTTTCAACCACATGATATGTTAAGCAAAGTATTTATTGATTTATTTAGCTAATTATGTGTATTATTAAACCCAAATAATGAGGGTTTTTGTATGTTTGTCTTTGTTCAGGTTTGTACTAGAGGTGAACCCCCTTCAAGGGGGAGGGAGTGTGAACGTTGTAGAAGGGGCGCAGAAGACCAGTGCCTGGTAAGCAGTTATAGACGAGGCGGATTGAGGTGTCATAGCCAAGGCGGGGCTGAACAGTATAGAACGAGGCGGATTGAGAGGTCAGTAGCCAAGCGGGGCTTGGTGGCATGGCCAAAACGTTAGTGTAAGTGCCAGACTTTAAAAACCGTTTGTAATTTAAAACAAATGGTTTGTGTGAATGTTTGATTGACAAAAGTGCAAGGAGAATAAACACACTGGAGGTCTTCACTCAATACATGCCGATTTGCCACTTCCTAGTATTCCACTTCAAGAGACAATTGTGGGGTAATCAACCAATACATCTCTATAATGAAGGTAAGATAAAAGGGAGCAAATGAAGTTGCTAGTTTTTGTTAGACTTTATAGTAAATATAATATCCAAAGGCGTGATTAAATTTTTACTTCTTCTCAGATGGTGCTTCAGGTCAGAAAGGGGGCATTCATATCTTATGTGATCCCGATTTGGGTTTTCAAAAAGTGATAAGAATGGCAGATCATATGTGCACCCCAAAAAGAATATGTGGAATTAATTAATAGCAGACAGTAAAAATGGGTTTATACGATGAATCATGGACTTGCTTAATTTTGACAATGGTGGCCTACATAGTAAAAAAAAAAAAAGTTACAGCCCAGAATTAACAAAAAACAATAAATCAAAAAACTCTTTCACCTTCTTCTCCAAACAAATTTTTGATATTCAGAAGACAATCCCCCCAGTTGTTTTAAGGTTTGCTATACATAGGTAGTTGTATCACACACACATTTCACCTTGCCAAGTGCAGTGTCAGTGACAAACTGATTGTCTGGCCAACCACGTCTATCTCTGATCAAAACCCAAATTAAAGTGAAACATTTTTAAAGAAATATTTTTTTTCACTCAATAGAAAAATTAATATAAAAATCTATGTAAATAATCAAATCAAATGGGTAAATAAATAAGATTTTTCTTTTTTTCTACTGAAAAATTACAAACTTGACTTGGTTCTTTCCTGCGTGCACCAATCAAATTATAAAGCTGAAGGTAAATCTGTCCAGAAATGAAAAACCCCAATTTGAGATGAGCTGGAAAACTGAAATTAGACACACGAAAAAAAAAAAAAAAAAAAAAAAAAGCCCACAAGTGTCATAGAAAATCTAATTTGCAGGCAGGTAACAACTCCAATAAACAATATTGTCTTAACATTGAAAAATTTCCAAGTGGTAGCTGGAAATATTTGGGTAAGGGGTTGAGGAGTTCACAATTTCCAAAATTTAAAAAAAAACAACTTTGCAATGAGGTGGGAAAACAAAATTAGGAAGGAATGTGGACCACTTAAAATAATCAGAAGAATCTCATTATAGTTTTAACGAGCTAAAAAATTTAAATTAACCAATCATAAAAAAGGACCCTACAGATAAACTAAATAAAAATAAAATTGCTAAGGTGGATTTATAGAAGGTTGTGTGTGAGAGAGAGAGAGAAAAACTCCAAAACTTATACAAACTTTTTGTGGAATAAAATTAAATTTGGCAAGCGGGCTTGGGGACTATTAGGGTTTACACATAAAAATTTAAAAAAGGGACTTTGGAGGAGGGGTGTAACAGGGTGTCTACTGGGTCATGAAAAGCACTAATTGCAACAACAACAAAAAAAAGTCATAAAAAAGTCAATTTTTAAAAATTTTTTGGTCATAAAGTCACAAAAATATTTTAGTTTGAATTCCGCACTCGTAAAAACGCTAACGCTTCAAAGATAGTGCTATCCATCACACGTTTTTGTGATTCCAATGACAAGTAACATTCGCCACTTGTGTATATATTTGTTGTTTTTTCCCC
>JBCFYV010003471.1:0-34919 GCA_039000515.1 Timema cristinae
TTAAAGTTTCGTATGGATGTTGTATATATGTTATCTAAAATATTTATAACCACATAAGCTATTGCAGTGGTTTTTTTTTTCAATTATGTAGTGTTTATATCCAGGCAGGATATAACATTAGTTTAATCAAGTGTTTTTCTGTCAGTCCCTGGAACTGCTGACAGACCTATTAATAATGGATTTTGTGTGTCAGCTGGAAAGTGAAATTCCGTTTTTCCGCGAAGGGCATAATATAGTTCAGATTGAAATATAGGATAATATTTATATGTAATAAGCCATAATACCTGAAAATAGTTGCGTATAAGAAAGATAAGTATCGAACCTTTTTTGTAGGAAATTTTTTAATCCACATATTTTAATATATACCTTTTAGTCATAAGACTAATAGATAAGGTTATATTGACTTAAAACCTATTTTTGAGACTTATTATCGGCTGTAAAAATCTTTTTGTAAAATTAATTGCTGGGGAATTTTAATATATTATTTATAACTACTACATGAAAATATATACCAAAATTCAGCTAACTCGGAACTAATATGCAAGAAACCACTAAAATCACTGGACTATAGTACTCTAATTTAAGGAAAGAAGCAATTTAAAGTTAGTATAGCCTCATTTACGTGGAATAATAGTGGTAAACCAATTGGGGAAAGTCACCTTCAGTAGACCCGATTGGAATTCGAACCCTGATCTCCCCAACTTCAACAGGCCAGTATAACACAAGAATGATGCCTTAGACCATTCAGCCACTGAAGCGGGCTGTTCAAGCAATGTATATAGCAAATAAAGTGGCACTATTATAAGAAATATTAAAAAAATAAGGGTTTATTGTTTGACTCATTTATCTCAAATCTTACATCATTAAAAATTGGCAAGTGGCAAGAAGTCAGAGGATTGATTTTAGTAATAAGCCATGGTAATACATTAGAGATGCTTTGTCGTACAATTAGTACAAAAGAACACTGGACGAAAAAAGCTAGATACTTTTATTACCAACAAATTAATGTTAAGACACTTTGTCAGTCTCATCCAATAAAAAAAGTCCTAATATATTTCAATTTAAATTTTGATTACAATATTGTTTAACATTATCACTGGAAATAAATAGTTTTATTTATTTGAGGTATTAATGTCCACTTTATGAACTAACAGATTATATCAACACAGGAGAATTTCTATGAGTAGGAGCGAAAGAATATAGCAAGTTTGCCGGGATGGTATTTTCACATACCTTCCTTCTTAAACAAACCACAATAGACAAGGGACCAACAGCTTTACTTCCCCTCCAGAGGAAGTTGCGGTCCGGATTTAGTTTAGTTTATAGTGTATTGGCTGAGTTTTGACAGTTATTAATCTACAATGTTAAAAAGATGGTTCGTTGTAATCCTCAATAAAAATATAAATACAGCAGAACGTCGATAATTCGGACTGATTGGGGATCGACTCAGACCTGATTAAATACAGTCAGTTTCTATAATAATAAAAAAAATAGACGTGATACTTACGAAAATTCATTGTTAAGGTAGAAACATTTTCACAAAATTGTTTTTTATTCCTAAATATCACAAATCCTGAAGAGATATAATAAGGCACATCTAACAACTAAAAGTGTTTCCAATTATTTTTTATAAACAAGGGTTTTTACAAATACTTTTTTATTGGTAATCAGGACTGTCGACGATCCGGTTTTTTGTCATCCAAATTATAGACGCTCTAGTTTCAACATTTTGTTTTTACAGTGCATCTTGGTCTCCGTTCAACTTACACGCATAGATTAAGTTCACTATTAAAATATGAATGAGGAAGGCAGAGTTTTAGGGTGAATTTACTCACATTTACTGCAACACCCTCCACTGTCCCTGTAGGAAAGGCCCTTAAAACTACGGGAAAGGGGGGATGTGCATACATGAAATATCATCAACAAATTAAAGAGCAAATAATTTAAATCAGGAATATTTTAATCATCTTCAAAAAACAAATAGACAAGAGGATAATGGCCTTAATTCAAACTTCCTAGTAGCTACTATCCATAAAGAAAACATTGCATCTTGAAAACTAACTTCATTAAACTTGACTTACGGTTTTTCCTATCATGTTACAGAATGATAGTATAATAAATATATACTAAATTTTTCCACCAAAATTTAAGGTAATAATTTTAATTAACAATTATATTCAATGAAATCTTAAGTCCTTCCATTTACATTAACTCAAAGTATATATTGATAGAATAAAATGGACACAGAATAAAACGCTAAAAATAGCGTATACCAACAAAGCGTTGATAACTAACTCTAACAATTTGCAACGTATGACAATCATACTGACACCTAAACAATATTTGAAGAGTAAACAAAGCTAAAGCCAGGCCCAATCGCCCCATTGCGTTATACTAGAGACACGCCACATCATAAATACGGGTTTCATTCCCGACACGCCTAATATCCTAAAAAAAAACCAATTTAATAATATTGAAAGCATAGTTACAGCCTGGTCTAACCTCCACGACCCTGATACATTGATACATAATAAGCAAATAAAAAAGAGTCCATTTATATTAAACAAATTAATATTTCCCGGTCTATCATAATAAGCAAATAAAAAAAGAGTCCATTTATATTAAAAAATTAAATTTCCCGGTCTATCCTCCATGACCCAGATACCTGTCGTGCTGTTTCTATAAATGAAATTTTATGATACCAATCGGTCCAAACTCCCTGGTCCCTCCTCCAGGACCTCCATACACGTAACGCTGTCATACAACGCTCTGATCCCAATGCCCCCTGGCAACGCTCTGTGGCAAAGCTCTGTCCACCTCGCCCTCTGGCAATGCTCTGTCCACCTCGCCCTCTGGCAATGCTCTGTCCTTATACAATTTTTATACACTTATATATACTATTTCTGAATCTAGCACACAAAACAAAGGGGGGGAAAGTTCATATTCAAGCCAGTCACGTAACCCCAGGCATCACGTCATCATAGATCAGTCTCTTCTTTCTTCCTGGTCGCTGATTGGCCGTCAGCCGACGCATTGCAGCAAAACACGAATATTTGAAGTTGATCGCTCGACAGCCGTTGGAAGCGTCTGTTGCTAGGTGACGGTTGCTATGGTCTTCCCCAGGTGGCAACACTGCGCAGATTTGATTTGTCAGCTTGACCCTCAGAAACTTCGTTTAGTCATAATTTTTTCTCGGGCCGGTTACAGCTTTGGACATTTCTTGTAGTCGTCCGCGACCCAGCCGGGCCGTTTTGACTTGGCAGGATTCTAGTGATGTCAGCTTGGAGATTCAAGGTACGTGACGAACAACTCGTTTCGTAGACGGACAGTAAGGGATGAATAAAGAATGTTTAATTGATGTGAGATGGTTGGGCTGCATTGGGCTATAATAGTGAACAGTACTATTATAGGTTACGTCGGAGTTATTAAGGAGCGGGTAGTATGTTATACGTGATGAAGCATGTAGAATCAGGTTGGGTGGGGTAACTATTGTACAATACGAAGATTGTATTGTTACATTACGTGGAGTGAGAGTATAAAACTATTTAGGGGGAAGAAAACTTACTTTATCCGATCGGAACTTAAACCCAGATCACCTACAGTCTTACACGGCAGTAACACGTTTGACCATGTGACTTGCGATGTGGGTTAATATTGATTTCTTTTTAGCACCGCATCTTACTACCCGTCCGGGTTGTACGCCAATTTACTAATTAAATTAATATGTTAGGAAGTAGAAAAGTTTTAATTTAGAGGAAGTGCACTCGCATTTGTGTGAAGGGAGGCTAGAAACCAATTTAAGAAAACTATCTTCAGTGCACCCGCTTGGGATCGAACCCTGATCTCCCTGTCTTCGACAAACTAGTCCAACACAATAATAGCGTGTTAGACCATGTAGCCACTGAAGCGAGTTAACACTGATTTATAAAAATAGAACACGCTGTATCATCCACCCGAATATATCTTCCACCACGATTTATCCTCATTAATTATATACCGTGGTAGACGATATACCGTTGTAGCAAGTTGGTATTAGTATTTTGAGAAACTTCATGAGTACAAGAACAGTGTTTTATAAACAATGTTTTGTAATTATTATTTTAGAGATTATCATTCTGTAATGCAAACTCTAAGTGAAATAAAAAGACAAATGTTGGTATACAGCACAGTAATTTAATTCCATTTTCAAATGAATATGGAGGATCATAGTAAAACATGGTGAGTTGAGTGAGAGAAGAATAACACTTTGGTAATAACTGTGTTGGTTGTGTGAGTTATGTAGCAACGAGAATTTTGCTGCTGGTACATCAATGAATCGAAATAATAATAT
Source organism: Timema cristinae (assembly GCA_039000515.1). NCBI lineage: Eukaryota > Metazoa > Arthropoda > Insecta > Phasmatodea > Timematidae > Timema > Timema cristinae. Next base: position 4,331 of record JBCFYV010003471.1, read on the forward strand.
GTAGAGTTAGAGAATAATAACACTTTAGTAATAACTGTGTTGGTTGTGTGAGTTATGTAGCGACGAGAATTTTGCGGCTGGTACATCAATTAATCGAAATAATAATATGTAGAGTTAGAGAATAATAACACTTTGGTAATAACTGTGAAGCTGCTTGAGTTCTGTAAAGACGAAAATTTGGTGGAGGTACATCAACAATCGAAATAAGAACACATAAATATATATACAATTATTAAATATCATGCACTTAGGGCTTGCTTTTCTCGAAGAAAAGTTTGTACGCCGGCACATAGGGGTCGCAGGCCTCCGGCTCAAAAACTTTTCTTGGCGCCACCTTTCGGAAAAACGACTTCTCCACCGGTGCTCCAGCTGGCACTTTGGGGAAGAAGAGCTTATATGCCGGTACATATGGGTCGCAGGCCTCCGGCTCAAAAACTCTTCTTGGTGCTGTAACGTTATTTGCCACCCTACCATTTATTTCCTTATATTTTTCCCAAGCTTTGTAAATAGTTTCAGGTTTATTTTCGTTTGAAACATGCTGTGTCGCCGGCGTGACAAATAATACTATTTGCATCCATTAAAATAAATTAAAAGGACAGAATATAGAACATCTAACACTGTTTTAAATAATTTAAACAATTAATTTTGACCTAAGGAAGAACACTTACTTTTTTTTAAAACATATTAATTTCCTTCCAAGAGGTCTGTTGACTCTTCTATTTATTTTGGATGTCAGCCATGATTTATTTTAACGCATGCGCAGATATGATGAACAAGTGAGTGGCGAGTCTCGTGCTTGTAAAAGTAGTAAAAAAAAAGAGAGAAAAAAAGAAGACGTTCCAAAATAGCGCGCATTTCAATTGTGACAGATTAAAATAAACATTTAATTCTCTTAAGAAACACTGACATATATTTAAATCTTGATACTAAATTTGTATCTTATTTTATAAACAGTTCATAGCCAACACTTTATCTTTTATTTTATTGTATTAGTTTTCTCTTTGGACTTAGTAGAATATAGAACGTTTTTTAAATTTAAAACTGAGAACATTTTTTGAAGAGGATGAGGCTTTTTTCTTCCGGAGTGTCATTTAACATGGAGCAAATTTATATAGCTCCTAATTAAATTTAGTTTTCAAGTGGAACAATGGTTCGAAAGTAAAAGTACAAGTACTCAAATGGAAAGTTAAGTGTCTGGAGACGAACTAGAGTGTTTATTTCTTCAAATGGTGGACGAGTTAGAATAAATAAAAGGAAACAGACTTCAGACATTCTGGTTTCAACATGGATGAATTCATTGGTGAGGTCCAGCCAAATCTTCAATTTTAAATATATGTTATTTCTCATTTTTTTTTTTTATTTATCAAGCTATGATACATGCAAAAGCTTTCAGAAAGGACTAAATACACTCAGACTCTATCTATTCCAGGGAATTGATTAATATTTTATTTTTTATGTAAAAATATTAATTCTATTGATTTTTTTTTTGTTCCTCAACAATACCTTTTTTTTTTTGTTTGTCTTACTCAAAACTATATATTCTATAAAAGTTTAGCCTATACATATATTATTTTCTTTCACTCTATTATTATATATATATATATATTAAAACTCCTAAATTTAATCATTTCAGAGATTGTTCATTTAATTGTTTAACTTTGTTTAAGAATTTATGTAATACCATATATTTTATTTTGTCATATTAGCCTTATATTTATTCGGATATCCTTAGGTAGGTTTGGGATGTAATAAAAGGGAAACAATAATGATAATAATAATAACCCACAAAAGTTTCAACAATTGTTTTTTTTTATTGTAATCTCAATTAGTACATTTTTTGTTTTTTTATGATCCATTGTATTTAAATTGCTATTTTTAATTTTTTTTTAATTTTAAGTACTCTCAACTCTTGTGGAAGTCTACAACACACCATTGTAACATTGACATTGTAATATCTAGGTAAAAGTTCCCGAGCACACCCAGAGGTCTCGAGCATTTAGAGTCGTCGTGCATTTGTTCAAATTAGTCGAGCTAAAGTTTATTTATATTTTTTTTTTATCATTATTATTAGTTCTCCTAGCTTCCAGGAGTGGCGCCCAACACAAGTTTTTTTTTATTAATCTCGACGTTACCCCTTTTTGTTGATAAGACACAATTAGGAAATTTATATTAGAGTGCCACCTTCCGGAAAAACGGCTTCTCCGCCGGTGCTCCAGCTAGCACTTTGGGGAAGAAGAGTTTGTAAGCCGGCACATAGGGATCGCCGGCTTCTAGCTTGAAAACCCTTCTGGGATCCACCTGCTGGTAAAACGGATTCTCCTCCGGTGCTCCAGCCGGCACATAGGGGTCGCGGTTTTGTGGGTCCTCTGGCCGGAGTGGAGTCACATTCTTAGATCGCTGGATGCTCTGCGCTTCAACTTGCAATACTGGAGTCTTTGCTAATGACGGGCCAGTAGCAGGCTGGTCATTATGTGCTGAAACAAATATAAATATTAATGACATAAAATATTGACGGCAAGTTTAGAAATTTTAGTACCTAATAGTGATTTTCAATAAGCTCTACCAACCATGTTACTCCATTATATTTAATTTAAAGTAGTTGAAAAAACACACCTGAAAACGGGAATTGAACCCAAGACCTTTGGTTTAGGGCACGAATGCTCTACCACTGAGCTATTCAGGATTAATCCCACGTTTATGCTCATTCTTCACTCATAGTTGAAGACTGAGTATGTGGTGGACGTGTGAAATCGTCAGCTACATATGAGCGACCAATACTATGCAAGCGATCATACTTGAATCATCTTCCACTTGGAAGGACTGTTGTGTAGCCAAGTATACAATACAAGAATTTAATTTTACAATGATTTTCAGCTTGTGTGTTGATATGAATATACAGGTTTTCCCAAATTTATTGAACCAAATTGCATAGAACTACATATAAGGTAAGCAACAGTCTCACCTTGTGGGTTCCCAACTCCGACATGTTTTTGGCCGATTATGTAGTTCCCGGCAACTCTAAATAGCTCCTTTAACAACCTGGAACTTAATATTACCAGGAAGAAGAAAATCAATAAGTCACTCAAGTTCATATTGAAAATAATAGCTCTTTTAACAAAACAATTGTAGTACAAACGTTAATGAAATATTCCAATGAAGGTATGGTCTATTTCAATCATTTCCAGGGAAACGAACGAGCATTATTGGGTCGATTGTAAGAGTAATTTTATTGTTGGAGTTTCATAAACCAAATGTTAGATTTATTTTAACTCTAAATAATACACATATAATGTTGATAGAATACAATTTTATAGATATAGTCCAGCAAGTACGTAGCTCTAGATCATACAAATATAATATTTTGACACTACACCTAAATTTATATAGGTATAGTCCAATTGTAATATTAAAACTAACATTATTTTTTAATTCAAGGCCTTGGTCTAAGCATTATAATCGTCTATTTATCTTTAATTTAATTAAAACTATAAAATAGAGTGTATTATTATCGTAGCACGTATCGGTGGTCACGCAGAATAGACGTTAAGATCGTTTAGCTTGGTTTGATGGGTCGTTTCGATCTAGTAGCCCGGACGGTTGTATTGAGAGTGTTTTTGCAAATTTTGAGAAAAACTGCTTTAAAGTGCATTCTAGATTAAAAAGACATACGAGTTTGTTTTAGAGCTCTGGTACTTTTAAAACTATAGAATAAACTTAACCAGATTACAGACCATTAATTTAGATAATAACTGAATTAATTCACCATCATCAACATTAACTGTTTCCAGCCTTAGGCTTTAGTAAACTTCCTCCAACGATTTTCCCTTCCTTACTCTTGCTCATTCTTCTTCTCTGACTCATACGCTTGTTGTTACCTACTTTGCCTCATCTCTTTCTTGGTCTTTCTTTCAGTTTCTTCCTTCCAAACTTCAACTACCATCATTCTCTTTTACATCCTCATTACATGACCATACCATCTCACCCTTGCTTCCTCTACTATCTCATGTTCATCACAAACTCCATTCCCATGGCCTACACTTTCCTGGTCTCTGTAACATTCCATGTCCACGTTTCTGCTGCTTATGTAGATATGGGTACAACTCTTTATAGGTATTAATGTGTTCATGCTTGTTCATTCCTTGTTTTGACAAGAGTCTGCTCTTGCCAGCTCATGAATACTAGGCTCGCTCTCCGTAAGACTGGTCAGTACAAGAGCATTGTAGACGCAGCTAGGAGAATGTATGGCAAGGGAGGCCTCCAAGGTTTCTACAGGGGCGATGTGCCAAACATCATATGAACCATCTCTTACGCTGGCATCGACCTGGCTGTGTATGAGGTAAGAACATCTGTCTACTTCTATATGACAATATCGACCGGTGTAAGAGAGAAGTTCTTCTCTTGTCTACTTTTCTACATTTCCATATGGCTGTAAAATAGTTTTATTGAAATCAATATAACATTAACTTTTGTTTCGTAATGCCCAAAGTTTAATTCTCATTACAATTGTGATAATTGAAATTCAGTCATTTATATGTAATATCATTTTCTTGGCTTTATCTTATTCTTTCACAACTGTTCAATTGATGTCATGTTTAAGGAAGAAATGGGATACGAGTTTAAGCCATTATTTTCGCAGTTTTTATTACAAAAATATATATTATTTTTTGACATACAAATAAAATAAGCCTGCATCCCTAGATATGTTTAATTTAATTTTATACAAACAATAATCTCGGCAATTCTAAAATATTTGTCATTAGCTTCATGCAAATTGAAAAGAACATTATTAAATAAGGAGAGAAATACTAACTTCAATTATTATTTCTGAAAAATAGGAATGGTAATTTCAGACCTGCGAATGCTTAAGGATATTTTCTATATACTAGAAAATATAAATAGTATGAAATATTTGTTAATGCATTTTTACATGCATTCATAATATCATTAAAACATTCAGTTGGATGTCAAATTAATGGTCTGAGGTCTGTTTGTTGAGTTTGTCTTATAACTATATAACCAACTATACATAGTAAGGGATTTAAATCCCAATTCTAAACTTTAAAATAATATTTATATATATTGGTTCAGCCCCAACATAATTATAAGACAAACTCAACAAACAGACCTCAGACCATTAATTTAACATCCAACCGAATGTTTTAATGATATTATGAATGCATGTAAAAATGAATATAACAAATATTTCCTACTATTTATATTTTCTACTGTTAAACAATAATTCTACCCGGCTCAGTGACCCAATGGTATATGGAGTCATTCTTGTGTTAGACTGGCCGGCGAATGATGGGGAGATCAGGGTTTAAATCATGGTCGGGCCTACTAAGGGTGATTTATTCCTAAATGATTTCCCACTCTCCATTCATGCAAATTGGGTAGATTACCTCTAAAATATTCCTTCCCCATCTTTACACCGCAATAAAGTTATCATATAATGTGTATAACCTGATCAGGAAGTTAGACTTGGTGATATATATATTTTAAATATAACTATTCTTTTTGTTTCAGAGTTCTCGGCAAACCTTTCTTGAGGGGTTAAGCACGGGACTGAAGCCACCACGGGCTCGCGGACCACGCTTTGCGATGGTTCACGCTGGAAATGACAATGGCTTTGTTGAAGGTGCTGAACTCACATTTTTGTGCAAGAAAAACACAGCAGATGCCTATGACGAAATGGATGGTGACGTTTATGAAAAGTGGTTTTCAGAACAATTACTCCCTAATACACCTGAAGGAGCTGTTATCGTAATCGATAATGCAGCCTATCACAGCAGAAGGTGTGAAGCGATCCCGACCACATCATGGTGTAAAGCTCAAATAGCTGAGTGGCTTATCCATAAGAACATTGATGTTGATGACGAAATGTTGAAACGGGAAATTCTGTATTTGGTTTCGCAGCACAAACAAAAATTTGAAAAATACAAAGTGGATGAGATGGCGAAGGCGGTGGATCGACAAGTCATTCGTTTGCCTCCGTATCATTGTGAACTTAAGCCTATAGAGAAGGTGTGTGCTCAGGTAAAAAAATTTTTTAAAATGAACAATACTAGTTTTAAGGTTAAGATATGATGTCCTTAATATCTACCGCGTATGAAAAGGTGTCTGTAGATAACTGGTTCAATTATGTAAATAACGTAAAAAAAAATTGAAAATGACATGTGGAAAGCAGATGAGCTGCAGGATGACGAGGAGCAGTTTTTAATAAGATTAACCTCATCGTCCCCTGTGTCATCTCCTCCACCCATAAGTCCACCTACTGAATCTCAAAACTTTGAGCTAACTGGATCATCCACTAAACACTAATTCACAATTGATGGAGTCATGCCCTTATGCGGGGACAGCGATGAAGCATAAAGGTATTTATTAGGTTTAAACTAATATGTTATTTACGTTACATAGAAGGCTTAAATGTGCCTTGAATAAATTTTAGAATCCCCCCTCCTTTATATTGACCAGTATTTTAATTTATAAAACTATAGTATATTAATTTGTTATTATTCTGATTATTGAGTTTTAGCTTTTACTATAGTAAAGATGAATTAGGTAGGCCTAATTGTTTATAAAAGTGCACACACATTCACATGCAAACAGGGAATTTTTTTGTATAAACCTATGTACTTGGTAAGACTATCTTTGACAGGATTAGATCTCCAACCTATCCATCGCAGGGGACAGTGTACACTGTATATTAAAAGCAGCATTAATATGATAATGAATAGAATAATACACTGTTCTTGACAGCCCAAACTTAAAATTGATTTCCATAGCGTGTATAAAGTTTGAATGTAAAAGTTCTCCATCTGTTTCGAGTAGGTGATATCTGGCAACTGCGCTCTCCATAAGACCTGTACTGCAGAGTAAGAGTGAAACGGGCTATAGACAGTCAGGCAACCAGTGTAATGATATCGATTTTCCTGGCTTTATTAACATTTGAGATCATATTTCCTTTTTCAGTTGACTTGATTTAAACTTATATTTTCTAAGAAACGGCCATGTTTCTTTTTTTTATTTCATTTAGCTGCACGTGTCAAGGGCATGGTCTGAATTCCGGGTAATATTGCAGAGACGCCAAGCCAGATTTAGTTTCGCGCTCAAAGATAATTTCCCTTGCTGACGCCAGTTGAAATGAACTCCTCTTCTGAGTTTGTTGAGACTCTCTACTCGTCTGAGCCAGTTGAGACTCTCTACTTGTCTGAGTTAGTTGAAATGTACTCCTCGTCTTAGGTAGTTGAGATAGAATCCTCGTCTTAGGTGGTTGAGACTGACTACTAGTCTTATGTAATTGATAAAATAATGTGCAAATAAAACTTAACATATAAAGTACGAGGAAGTCTTAATATTCAACAATATCACCCAATTATATAACCTCTGAATATATATATATATATAATTGTTACAAATGGCGCTCAACGTGGAGGTTTTATAAGAAATGGCACGACAAGAAGATTCAATTGTAATCGTTACAATTGACGAACAACGAGGGCATGAAGAGGAAATACGTTACAATTGGCGTCCAACTGAGGGGCAAGTCACGAGAAGTTTCAAACAGTGACCAAATCGAGGATTGAACCAACGACACGAGATAAGAAGACGATGCGCTCTACAGACTGAGATACCGACAACTAAAGCGACAGGACGACACGAGGCGAGAACCAAGGACAAACTAGACAACACGACCACTAGAACAGATGCTACTTCAAGGGGACAAGAACGACCAAGGGTCCGGGATTCACTTCCAACTGGCGAGCGAGCTGCAAGAAGGAATCATCTAGAGCGGAGATCTATCAGTTCAAGGACGTGGTGGACAAGGAATGTGAACAGCTGACAGAAGCGGGAAAACAAATGATAAACGAACTACGCGACAAAGCTGGAGACCACACGGCAACAAGGGACTACGAGACAACAAAAAATTAATAAATCACAGATAAGCCACCAACCTTAAAATTAATATTATTATAAAGAACACAGCAACATTTTGCATGAAATAAAAAACAACCTAACATTAATATTTTGGAAACACCGGGGAAATTATTTTATTTTAAAATGACAAATGTAAATGAAGAAATGTTACTAGGAATGTTACTAGGCAGTGACAATGACAATGGTTTAGATGACTCAGACTTTGATGAAAGGCCACATAACCAATTAGGGTTAGATGAAATGAATAAACTTGAAACAAGCACAGAGTCAGATGAAATAACAGGCTATGATCAAGTAGCAGCAGGCATAGAAAATAATCAAAGTGCTTATCAAAATCATGTGGAAAACAATGTCTTGCCCACTGAAAATGATATTGCACCAGATATAGGTCAGAAAGAAATTGTTAATCAAGAAAAAAGGGAGGATATGATAATGATAGAAAGACTAGGAGTAAATAGTGAAGGAAAGGAAATAGTAACAAATCAAATGGTAGCAGATCCTATAAAACACTTTCATGAAATCATGAGCATTTTATTGGCAGAAATTAGAGAAAGCAATAACAAAACTAATCAAAAAATAGAAGCAATTAGTCTAGATCTAGGGCAGAAGATTAAAGAAAGCAATATAGATTTAAAAATAGAAATAGAAGCAAATAAGAATTTTCTATGTGAGCAAATTGAGTAAAGTAGACAGATTTGCCAGAAAAGATTTGGGAAGTAGACTTAAAAATTAACCAGCTAGAAAAAACTAATAAAGAATTTACTATTCAATTTAGTCAATTTGGAAAAGATTTAGTAACATTGGGTGAGAAACAATTTAATTTAGAGGATGGACAGGAGAAGTTAAGAGAAAATTATTTAGAGCGCGCAAAAGAAACAAACATAAACAAAAGTAAAATTGATGATGTTGAAAAAGATTTTAATTGGAAATTAAAAGGTGTAGAGAATCAAATGGTAAATTTGGATCTTCAGGTCAGTCAGGCAAAAACAACTGTAGAAATAGTACAGTCAGTTTTAGAAAGTGAGGTCAATAAGAACTTAATTACAACTCAGATAAGTGAGGTCGTAATGAAAGAATGTAAACAAACCGGGGAGAATTGTAAAGGATTAATTAGGGAGAATAGTGAGTCAGTAGGAAAATTGAATAGAAGAATTAACGAATTAGCTGAAGAATTTAAACAAACCAAAAATGTTGGGGAAGTTGTAAGTAGTGTATGTAACCACTCTAACATATCCAAGGGTTTAAATGAGGTTACAATGTCTCTTATTCCAAAGTACAGGGGACGAAAGGGCAATGTGTCAGCAGTTCAGTACCTTCAAAAAATTAAACGAGTAATAAAAGGGGACATTTTAGTGAACAAAATAAGATAGAAATATGGATGTCTAATTTGGAAGGATAAGCTAGGGTATGGGCTGATAACTTAGAAGATCAGTGGGAAACTTACCAACAAGCTAAGGAAATTTTTTTAGAAAAGTACTGGTCACAAGCGATTCAAGATGACTTTCTGCAACTTATTTTTAATGGACGGTATGATCCTAGAAATGGCACGATGAGTGAATATCTTCATAAGTTCATTACTCAGGCAAGATATTTGAGATATCCAATAGAAGAGCATAGGTTGATAGGACACTTAACTCATCATTTTCCTATCCCAGTTCAAGATGTATTGATAGGTACCAACATGATGAACCTAAAGGAAATGGAAAGAATATTAGTAGCGTTTGATGATAGGAGAAATCGAAATAAAGAAAGGGAAAGTAAAAGTAGCCCACCAAGGGAACAATTTGATAGGTACAGACAGGAACAGATTCCACATAACGATGGGAACAGAGAGAGGAACAGTAGGCCTAATAGACCCCCTCCTTTTAACTCTCAAGGTCAGGGACAAAGACAGTTTCTTCCCCATCAACAATGTAAAAGAGAAGGGAATCAAAGACCTCCTACCCTACAAATCCAAATCGGTCAAATAACAATAATGTAGGTCAAACTAATGTAACAACTGCACAAGTTCATCAACCAGAAAGTTTAAATCGGATACAGTCAATACCAGGGATAGCAGGTCAGGAAAACTGATTGCCCAATCACGTGTTAGTCCGTACGTGGGAGGGTATTGGCAAGGAAATCGGACCATTGAACAGGTTAATCATTTGAAATTTGTGTCACAAAATATTATTTTACATGGTAAGTGGGAGGAAGTTTTTCAATGAGGGGAAGTTAAGGTTAGAACTTCTGTTTTGTTTTATTGTGTCAAGAAGTATTGTTATAAATTCATTGTAATTAACATGAATGATACAAGTGGTCTTTCACAAGTGAAAGGATGTTTCATGAAACTGCTGTCATTGATCAGTTAGGATGTATTATATTTGGATAGGACACAATAAAGGGTTAATCTGTTGTAAAATATACTATATTATGTAAGAAAATCTAAAACTGTTAAGTTCAAATTAAATAAATGTTGTATATAAAAATGTTCATGGGTGAAAATAATACTTATGAGAAAAGTATAAATATTGGATTAAAAAAAAATTATCTGGTTTGGTATTTGATCAGAGACATTTTATTGTGAAATAGGTAGAATGAAGATTCTATGTTGATTAAGTTTTCAAACACTAAAAACAGATGTGTATTGATTCCATAAGGAATAATATAGACTTGGAGTCTAAAAGATAATTGAAACATCCAGGTACCAGGGTTTGAGTTTTGAAAGAGGTCAACTTCATGTTTTCATAAGTTTGAGAAATTGGAAAGTAAACAGTGATTTTAATAGATAAAAAATGTAACTATATCAATTAAAGTAAAATATAATTTCATAATTCAAAATAAATTTCAATGTGAAGAGTTTTATGTTTTGACTTAAAGGCTTAATCATAGCAATAATAACAAAAATAGATAGTTGTGAAATACAAAAGTTTGTAAAAGCAAGAGAGTTGGTTGATATACAAGGAAGCGGTTGTTTTTCTTTAATATGTGAAGTTAGATGTTGAAGCAAACGGTGCCTTAAGATGACACGAGTAATAAGTTTTGCATGATGATGCACATTTAAGAATTGGTGAGATTATAGGGAGATATTTGGGTTGAAATGACAACCAATTGAAGTTTAAGGTGTTGTGAAGGAGATTTTGGAGATAAGATATGAGGTTATGAGTTCTGCGAGGAGATATTTAGATGAGAATAATAATTTCAAAGGAAATTAGTTCTCAAGCAATCAATGTGTAATAAATAAAAGGTAGAGTGGAGTCAAAAGGCATTTAAGCGATACAGGAAGGCTTAACATGTTTAAGGTGTGGCGAAAAGTACAGTTAACAACCAACTAATTTATTGTGAGTAATAAACCAAATTAATGAATGACTATCAATATTGTATTTATGTGCAAAGAGTAATCAAACTAAACATTCACAGTAGAATAAAATTGAAAGTTGAAATTTTAATTTAAAGTTGTATTAAAATATATGTCTATGTAATTGAAGCAATTATGTTTAAACTTAAAGAAATATCACCTATGACAAGACATCTTGTGAATGTGTGGAATGCCAGGTCAGCACCGTGGTTCGGATTCCACGTTAAACTGTAGGTCCTTCATTTCATCTCACAATCACCCTACCATTACACATTAGCGTAAGCGCGTATAACCCGAACGGGTAGTAAGACGCGGTGCTAATAATAATAATAATAATAATAAAACAGTGCTACCCACATTTATTGGGTTTACATGGTAACATAAAATAGTTCTCCCTCTTTTCAGAATATTTATTACTGTGAATAACTAATTATGAATTTATTAATTATTAATTATTAAATTACACATATGTAGTGCAAATAATAAATTAAATCTTAAAGATATTTACTTTATTTTTAAGACACTGAATTAAAAATCTTATATAATTTAAGGGTCTCAATCCTGATTTAAAATTGTTTATATTATTTCCGGGTGGACAAAAAAAAAATATTCGATAAAATATTATCCATTGGAGATATTTTAGTTATGAAAGGTAATTTATTTGTTTCTTCATGTTACTATGAATGTCTATATAACTTTGTGGTACAATAGTTTGATAGCTCCCAGTAGTCCGCCACATCCACAATAAACTAACCGTTTTTAACCAACATTAGAAAAATAAATGGAACCAAGCAAAAATTTAGTTCGAAAAATTCTAATAGATGGCAATAAAGTAGATAATTAGTTCCAAAAATTCTAGTAGATGGCAACAGAGTAGATATTTAGTTTTACAAATATAGCATAGAGGGAAATAAGGTGAAATATTAGTTTAAACAAATTTCTAATAGATGGGTTTAAGATGCCACAGTTTCTATATTTGAATCCGCGGAATGAGCACACATGGTGGGGATCATAGTTCTATATGTCTATAATGACCCTGCATATGTGTGGAAGCTGCGTCTACCTTTATTTTGGAAATATGTCTTCAAACCTATATTAGACTCGAAATTAGCACTGTGCGACCGCCGGTTTAAGGCGCCACAGTTTCTATATTTGAATCTGCGTCATGAGCACACATGGTGGCAATTATAGTTATAGGTGTAAAAAGAGACCCTGCATGGTCGTGGAACCTGGTTCTACCGTTATTTTCAGATTGATTGACTTTAAACTTTAATAACCTAATACAAACATGTTGGGCGAAAGTTTAAGGCGCCACAGTTTCTATATTTGAATCTGCGTCATGAGCACACATGGTGGAGATTATAGTTCTATATGTCTATAATGACCCTGCATAAGTGTGGAACCCGGGTCTGCCGTTATTATCAAATTATATGTATTTAAAGTTAGATATTACTCCTCTACACTACCGCCATGTTTAAGGGGCCACAGTTTCTATATTTGAATCTGCGTCATGAGCACACATGGTGGCAATTATAGTTATAGGTGTAAAAAGAGACCCTGCATGGTCGTGGAACCTGGTTCTGCCGTTATTTTCAGATTGATTGCCTTTAAACTATAATAACCTAATACAGAGCTGTAGGATGCCAGATTAAGGTGCCACTATTTTGTTATTTGCATTAATATATTATTAGTTTCTATTAATGTACAGTAAACACTGATGTTCGTTGTATTATTTTATTATATCTGCTCTATTTCATAAATTATTAGCTATTTTGTTAAATATCATTTTAAACGTAGTTTTGATTAATATTAGGTGCCGGTTTCTAATTTGTCAAAAAAAATATTTTTTGAATTTTTTTTTTAAATCTTTGAAGGTTTTATTTTAATATGTCCTTCATAAATAATTTTAGATTCTTAAAAGTCTACTCTGCTTTTCAGTTTGATACCTAGTAGCACCCTTAGCATTAAGTGTCCATTCGGTAAGGATTCATTTCAGTGGGGTGCTAACGCGGTGCTGCTTAACTCTGTCGATAGTGCTCTAATGTTCGTCGGATGCATTACTAATGGGTTAGTGATTTTGGTTGTTGGTAGTGCTCTTAATTGGGTGCTTTTAACGACCGTTTGTGGCACTGCTAACGGACGTCGGTGGTGCTGCTATCAGCCATAGGTGGTGCTGCTAACGGCCGTCAGTGGTCCTGCTAGCGGCCAATGGTGGTGCTGCTAACGGCCATTGGTTGTGTTGCTAAAGAGTGCTTTAAATCTTGCCTACACAAGCTATTTCTAGAATTTGGAAAATCATTCTTCAAGTGAAAGTGGATGTGGAAAAAGATCTCCTTTTAACGATGTTTTTCACACGTATAAATAGTAAACGTATCAAAAGTAACTTGTTAAATTGCTTTTTGAAAGACCTAATCGAGGGCTGTTTCATGCCTTATTTGATGATCATAGTACCGTCCACTTTTCAATCTCTGTTATAAAATCCTCTGTATTGGGCTTTTTTTTGTTTTTTAATTTCCTTATACATTTGTCCTGACAACTTATTTTACTATAAATCAGGATTTTGTTGCTCTGTTCATATTACAATATGCCTTATATATAGTTTTAATCTAAAAAAAATATACATATATTTTCTGGAATATAAACATATACTACTACTAAAACTACTTGTCCTGTTATTGATCATTACCAATTTACCTCAACCTGTGCCTGTTAGCATATCTGTCTACAAGATATCAATACCAATATTTAATTTACGATAACTTATAACTATACTTGTCCCTCTTTCCCTATTTAAGTTATTTTGACTATATACATTTATTTATCTATTGAATGTCTGCTTTGGGCTTAAATCTAACTTAACCTAATTTATACCTAGTGCCGTCATCTACACAATCGGTTTATATGTTTTCCTTGTAAGGAGTACAATTTTTTTTTCTGTTCACTTCCTACCGTGGCCAGTCAACATTCCTGGAGTGCTCGATAGCTCCAGCCCAGAATCACGCTTGTTTCCAAGTGAGCAGGGCTCTTCGAGTAAGGAACAACTTCCGACGTGTCATCTGTATCCACTTACCTTCCTTCTCCCCTAGCTGGTATTCCAGGCGTCCCTGGTTCATCAGCGATATTCATCACTAGAATCCCTGAGACACCTTTACTCGGCTAGAGCTCTAAATATATCCAGAGAACATCAACATCTAGTCCACCCTCCCTTTTATTACACTTGATGTGTTTTGTTTCACCAGTTTGGTAACGTCTAGTCTAAGTCTGATGTTTCTTCTCCTCCGTCTCCATCGTCTTCACTCGCCACTTCTTCCTCAGTTGTTTCTTCCTGTATGTTTTGTCTCGAGCCTTGGTTCTGTATTTGTCTTCTTTCTTTTAGTTTGTCCATATGTCTGTCCCTTTCTGCTTTCGATACCCTGTCCACTATCTCATCGAGGTAGCTCCACCGGTCCACATCCCTCAGTATATGGTATATGGCATTGGCCTGTATAGGCATTAGTAGCTCCTCCCTTTCCCTTTTAGTAAATATACATTTCAAGGTCACGTGTTCAGGTGTCGCCTCTCCTCCGAAACAGAAAAGAAAGGTTTCACACAATTTCATCCTAAAAGCTATAATTCAATTGTAGGTTTCGCGATGAGCGTCGCTATTTTTAGTGGTGGAGACAACAACTCAGGCCGTTAACAGCGCCATCGAAGCTGCTCCGTCTGAAGGGGGCATTATTTTTTTTATTTTTTTTATTACCACGTCTTACTATCCGTTTGGGCTATAAGCCTATGTACTAATTACACTAATGAGTTAGGGATGAGGTAGGTGTAATTTATGTAATTTAGAGAAATCGCACCCATATTTGCGTGAAGAGACAATGAGGAACCATTTAGGGAAAAACCACCCTCAGTGCACCCAACTGGGATCGAACCCCGATCTTTCCATCCTCGGCAGTCTAGTTTAACACGACACTAGTTAACTACGCCAACGAGCCGAGTTCTAACTTTGTGCACTCTTTATTAGAATGGTTTGAAAATCCACATTCCTGACTAAACAATGCAACCAAGTCAGAAAGGTCTGCTTTGGGAGGGGGTGGCATTATTTCTGAAGCAGGTAGCTGTAAATCTATGTTCTTGTTTAACAGACCGCAAGAGTTAATTCAGGGGTCGCAAAATCACGGCCGTTTATATTACTATTACAGTCATATTATGCACAAAAGCTTAGTTTTAGTATATTGGCTATATCGTCTTTAATAATAATGGAAAACACAGTTTGAACTATTTTAAACTGTATCATTTCTTTTTTTTCACTTTAAATACTCGTCTGCTGAAATTTCTATCCACAAAATTTATTCTATAGGCGGCAATATAAACATCTGGTAAAATAGGAGTTTTTAAACATTCTAAATAGGCCTACACACATTAATGGTTTTAAATACATAGTATCAAATTTTAACATTCATTTTTTTCTTTATTAATTTAATTTAAAATATTTTAAAAATAAAAATAAAATTAAAAATCAATTTTTGAAAAGAAAGCATATTTTTTCCGCTGGGACAACCGGTCTCTTATTATTACTTACAATTAATTACCAAGCTTATAGTGACAGGTGATTATGATGGATATTTTAATTTTTTCTGTTGTATTTAACTACTCATAATATTAATTGCTGACAATGGGCATGGCGCATGGGGTAAGTCTGTCAGTAATTTAAACTATTTTATAGATGGTTTTTAATATACGTGTAACATACTGGGTGGGGATAGGTGGGCTTAATATAGTCCAAGCCCCTACAAAATATAAAAGGGGGGCTTGAGCAGCCCCACCCTCCCCACAGTTGTGTAGTCCTATATAACGGCCAGGCTAAAGTGAAACATGAGGAACTGAGTGATCTCTGTTGGTGATATGGTTAAAAATGATATATTAAATTTATGATTCATCCCATTCTAATTAAATTTAATTAATTCAATAGACAGATTGCAACCAACAAAAATGTTACACAAATTAAATGTATCCACCCATAAATAAAACAAGCAATACATTGACAATTCACTTTCTGATAATATTTCTTCAACTATTGTAAATACACATTTGTCCAACATTTTCTCCCCACAAATTGTGTTCTTAAGCGAGGATGGATCCAGATATTGTAGTCAGGAAGAGTCATTGGTTTTCACTGTCCTCAAGTATAAATATAATATTTAATTAATAATGATAAAATTGCTAAATTATGAAAATAATTATTTTAGTTATAATAATTAATAATAATAATAATAAAATAGTGAATTTTAATAAAACCACAATTTTGATAAGCATATTTGTAATTTTAACCCAAGAAAACAACATAAAACAAAAATTATTCTCACAAAAAAATTAATATATATATACATTAGTAAAATAAGTCTGTATTCATATAAAATCTATTCATTATGAATGGGTGGTGATCACCCCAATCGACCCCACTTTAAAGTATAGTTCTCAAGTGGGTCTCTACAAAGTTACCCACGTCGATTCCAATGGACCATATCCATTTATTTTGTTTGAAGGATGACCCATAACCTATAAAATGAATCAAATATAAAATATGTTATGTTATCAAATCATTTTAATAGGTTTAGAATTAAATAAAATTTTTAATACACTTGAATTTTCTTTAAGGCAAATCGCTTCACCAATAGATTGTGCACACAAACTTGAAAAGGCCTTAATGTTACAATATAGTCTGAGAAATTATATGTTTGGTGTTTGAATTTTTCTAACGAACTTGACCGACCACCCCCTTCCCCCTTTGGCCCTCCATCCTTCACTAATTCCCGCTAATTATGTATATCTACATTACTGAATTAAGACATTAATTTGGATTAATTCCCTCCTTACTACAATTTGTTGTTGATATCTTTTTTTTTAAACTTTCTATGGGCCTACTTGCCATGATGCCCTTTTATGGGAGATCAAAGGAACAATAAAGTGCACGGCTTGTAAAGAATTGATAAATAAATTGTTACATTGTGTGATTGGTTAGTCAGAAGGTTAATAAACGTAGGGTTAACCAACTATTAGTTACTACTAGTTACTACTATTACTGACTCCCTCCGTTCCAATTATGCCATCATGCTAACAAACACTGGATATACCTGCTAACAATTCTAAACATGTTGTGTGTTTGGGACTGTGTTATTACATGACTAGATTGACCTTTTTATATACAACGCATCTGGATTTTACGCCACAACAATCACTAAGGTGCAGTCAGTTAAAAACTCAAATAACGCGTACTTCAGTAAATCATTGAGTCATTAGCACATACGTTAAAAGAATCCAAGTTGATCGTTCCAGGCATCTTGGTAATAAACAGCCATAAATATCTATGCACCACACTGCATGTTGTTCTGATAATTGTTCATAAGTTACAAGTTACAAGACATAGATTTGAAATATGTTTACTTTTTTTAATTTACATACACTAACAAAGTGGCTGCGTTGCTTAAGAAGTAAGGCTCACATTTTCCTTGCGTAGTTGACAGGAATTGAGTACCTGTTTAAAAAATCGTTAGGTGTTACAAAATATGGTATTTCAAATTACATTTTACATTATTACTCCTACACTTATTGATGGATTTTGGCCCATGATTATCGTCAATACTATTTTGTTTTTGCAAAATACACACTGCCAACCTTGAAATTTTGTTTATTGGCACCTATAAAGCGTGTCTACTTTTTAAACAATAATGCTTAGAGCCAAGTATTCCAACTGCTAACTCGACATTATAGATATATTGAAGTTATGTATTAATTCAAACACCACTAATACGACTTAGGCGTTGAATTTAGAACTTTATGTGGGTCTTGCCTCCGAAAGCTTTGGATGGTCGGACTGTGATGCACGACCACCTTCTGCATAACTAATATTATAATTAATTATTGTTTTTGAACCGCAATGGCCATTTTTGTCAGGTGATAATCATTACATTAAATGAGTTTAAGATGTTTTTGAATAATATTTGTTAAAATCGGGGTCAATCAAAGTGTTAGAGTGAAACAATTTGAACTAATATTTACCAGAAAATCGTTCACTACCAATTTTAACATATGACTCTTCTTTTAAAGGTTGCCACTCAAAAAGGCACTGCGCAACAGGCGTAATAGTTGAGCAAAATATCTGTCCCTGATACGCACAACTCAGCTGCAGCGCACCCTTTGCTGTATCAACAAACACAAATAACATTAAAACACCCAATGTAAAATTATAAATGCGTTAGTAAAAAATTTTATTGAGGCAACGAAATGATAGGACAACAAGTGGATTAAAGAGCCTTTTAGTCATATATTAAATGCATATCAATATGTTAATAGTAGTGAATTGGAGAAGAACGACAATAAATGAATTAGTATTCAATTTTTCGTACTGGATTACATCACTAAATACTCTTAAGATATACTGAGAGTTTTACTATTTGTTGCAAACATCTTTGTTTAGTTTTGCGTCTTTCTGGCCGTCCGAAATCAGTGACATAGCCAGTATTTCATTTCGGGGTGACTATGGGAAAGTTCCTCCTCCATCTATCGGCCTGATTATAACCTCCCGCCCCCCTATCTCCCCACTACCATCCCTATAGTAGTACACTCCCCCCTATCTCCCCACTATCATCCCTATAGTAGTACACTCCCCCCTATCTCCCCACTACCATCCCTATAGTAGTACACTCCCCCCTATCTCCCCACTATCATCCCTATAGTAGTACACTCCCCCCTATCTCCCCACTACCATCCCTATAGTAGTACACTCCCCCCTATCTCCCCACTACCATCCCTATAGTAGTACACTCCCCCCTATCTCCCCACTATCATCCCTATAGTAGTACACTCCCCCCTATCTCCCCACTACCATCCCTATAGTAGTACACTCCCCCCTATCTCCCCACTATCATCCCTATAGTAGTACACTCCCCCCTATCTCCCCACTATCATCCCTATAGTAGTACACTCCCCCCTATCTCCCCACTACCATCCCTATAGTAGTACACTCCCCCCTATCTCCCCACTATCATCCCTATAGTAGTACACTCCCCCTATCTCCCCACTATCATCCCTATAGTAGTACACTCCCCCCTATCTCCCCACTATCATCCCTATAGTAGTACACTCCCCCCTATCTCCCACTATCATCCCTATAGTAGTACACTCCCCCCTATCTCCCCACTACCATCCCTATAGTAGTACACTCCCCCCTATCTCCCCACTATCATCCCTATAGTAGTACACTCCCCCCTATCTCCCCACTATCATCCCTATAGTAGTACACTCCCCCTATCTCCCCACTATCATCCCTATAGTAGTACACTCCCCCCTATCTCCCCACTACCATCCCTATAGTAGTACACTCCCCCCTATCTCCCCACTATCATCCCTATAGTAGTACACTCCCCCCTATCTCCCCACTATCATCCCTATAGTAGTACACTCCCCCCTATCTCCCCACTACCATCCCTATAGTAGTACACTCCCCCCTATCTCCCCACTACCATCCCTATAGTAGTACACTCCCCCCTATCTCCCCACTACCATCCCTATAGTAGTACACTCCCCCCTATCTCCCCACTACCATCCCTATAGTAGTACACTCCCCCCTATCTCCCCACTACCATCCCTATAGTAGTACACTCCCCCCTATCTCCCCACTACCATCCCTATAGTAGTACACTCCCCACTATCTCCCCACTACCATCCCTATAGTAGTACACTCCCCCCTCCCCACACTGGCGCAAGCACATATTATTATTATTATTATTATTATTAGCACCACGTCTTACTACCCGTTCGGGTTATACACACGCTAATATGTAATGGTAGGGTGATTGTGAGATGAATTGGAGGACCTACAGTTTAACGTGGAATCCGAACCACGGTGGAGGCCTGGCATTCCTCACATTCACAAGATGTCTCGTCAGAGGTACATAATATTGAAATTGTGTTAGATCACGGTTCACTTATCTCAAACAAGCATATCATAGTATTATGGTATTGATACACTGTGGGTTGTACAACATTTTTGAGCTGCGATACCATAAACAGCGTTTCTCAATTAAATTTTAGTTACGGAACCATTAAATATTTCCTACAAAATATCAAAACTCCTTGAATATTTTTAGAATAGCATAAAAAAATGAGCCGCAGGCAAAACAAGTGCTTGGGTCAAGGTCAAGTACCTTCAAATTTAAAGTTAATATTTTTCAAGGTGGAAGGCAACTACACACTTTGTCCTCTTACTAACTGTAATGTAACTGACTTGCCCCTGAAAAGTATGTGAAAGCATTGACAATAATATCGTTCTAATTTTATAAACGTATTTAATTTTATTTAAATTATATAGTATATTAAATGGCGCTTAAAGCACTTCTTCTAAGAAGGCAAAAGCCACTGATCAGTGACGTCACGCACGTGACATTAGTAAAGTCAAGTTGACAATATAAGATTTTTAAATAATAACTTCCTCTTCTGGAAAGTTCGAATAGAGATTTTAAAAGGTAACTTGAGTCAGTTTCCGGCTCTCGAAGCTCCTAGTAACACCAAGATGTTTTTGTCTGGTATTTTAATTTTTTATAACACGACCTTCTCGAAGCTTCCATGAGCAATGGATATATATACATAGAATGGTGCAATTTAAGGACAGTACTCACTACTCACTACTCACTAGTCACTTGGAGTCCAGTCCTTGAACTACTCAGATTGCAACTTCTGTCCGCAATCCCTACAATAGGCCGCGTATATATTTCAACGACATGATCTATTTTCTCCTGAAATAAACTGAGATTTATAAATAAAAAAACATGTCAACATAAAAAGTGTGTATTAATTATACAAGATTTAAATCACCAATAATTCTTCAATTGGCGCCCATCACGCGGGACGAATATTTCAATAACACTTCAATTGGCGCACAACGTAGGGACCCGTAATCAATAATTCAACATAACATATAAATAAATGAAACCTCTTGTATACCTACCTTCAGGGGAAAGAAATTAGGTTTTACTCTTAGTTAAATGTCAATTACAAAAGCAGTTTAGTACACAAAATGTGCAGTAAAAGCAACCTGAACCAAATATGGTCTCGTCCGCCAGATATATATTCGTACCGACAATATGTTTAGGTGTTAGTTTTAAAATATGTTTTCGCGTAGCCTAGCCCCTAATTTTACCTCGTGGAACCCAATTTGGGAAACGATGCTGTCAAAAAATATTTTTTTTATCAAAACTAAAAACACACAAAGAACATAAGTAAAATCTCAAAATAAAATAATAGCAGACTTAAGTAACTGTTAACTAGCAAGCTGGCAGCATATGGAGGGGCTAACACCTGTGAACCGAGTCTTCGGAGGAGGGGGGTCCGGACCACCAAAATCCTCCCCCCTGGCTACGTCCCTGCCGGAGGATACATAAACTATTACGCTTGTGCGGTAGAGATGATTAATGTAGAATTTAGATGTAGGTAAAGAACGTGTGTTCGTGTGTGAGGAGAGTGGAAAACGATTGATGAAAAACACTCTCTGTACACCTCGCCAGGATGCAAACCTTTTCATCTACATTACCAACAAACCACACTAGATGAACATGAGATTTAATCCACCAGTTTGGGTACAAACGAAATAAAGATTAGGTTTTCTACAAACCCTGAACGATGAGATTATACAACTTTAAACGTTATTTAATAAAGGCATCAAGTCTTATAGTTTTGTTCACAAGGTTTCATCAGGTAGTAAGGTGCACACTCACAGTTTCTTTCTGCTTTCTTGTGCAGGACCACGTTAGAAAACCACATCATCATAGAGGAACCCATCAGCTGGTGGTTTAAAAATGACGGCTCCTGAAATCATAAGGAACATTTTATAATTCAACATGATAAGTTAAAATAGATGTAGTGCATGTAGTATAATGGTGTAGTGCGTTAAACACTACAAAAATATATGTTTATTTATTTTCCCATAGGGAGCTGTGTAATGACTAATGTTGACCATGTAGGTCTGCGTCACTTTTGCTCAGCTATTGGAAAGATACGAGACAAACCAGAGGTAAACGCGTTTAAAATATTTTGAACTGGAGATAGTGAGTAAAACACTTTATAAAGTGACTTCAGTCATAAAAATACATTTCAATCGACTTTGACTTGGTAAACACTTCCTTACAATCTACTTTTTCTCCCCTCTTGTGGTCTTCAGAATTTAGGAAATATTTTTGTTTCACTTGTTGGTAAAATGAGCATAGCTTTCAACTTAACTAAAAGGACTAACTTTTTTTAATGGATGCCGTATAGTTAGAATTAAAATGTTATGAAGTAGGTAGGCACAACGAGAACTTGAATAAAATAACAATCTTTTATAAACAATTATCATACAAATTATGACGTCACAGTGAAATCTTTTTGGTCTGGTTAGACGGTCCCAAAACGTTGAGCTATCATTATGAAGTATTTGCATGTAGTTATAGTTCAATACAGCTTGACTAGCTGTATCCAAAATGCTGGGAAACTGTGTACAATGTTAAAAGGGTGATTTACTTTAGATTTTAGATTTTTACATAATACGTAATTAGTTATATCCGCCTCGGTGGCCGCATGGTCTAAAACGTCACTTTTGTAATATACTAAACAAGGAGACTGGGAGACTGGGGCTCAAATCAGATTTGGCTGTAGTGAAGGTGTTTTTTTCTAAATGGGTTTCCACTCTTCCTCCATGCAAAAGAAGGTACACTTCCTCTTAATCCAACCTTATTAATCCCTAACACATTAGAATAATTTGTCCAAAAGAGTAGGCTATACCCCAGTGGTTCCCAACCTGTGTGCCACCAAAATTTACTAAGATTTTAATTTACTAAAGATGATAATTTTGACTTATTAAAACATTCATATTGGATTTATAAC
Source organism: Timema cristinae (assembly GCA_039000515.1). Taxonomy (NCBI): domain Eukaryota; kingdom Metazoa; phylum Arthropoda; class Insecta; order Phasmatodea; family Timematidae; genus Timema; species Timema cristinae. The sequence continues at coordinate 27,504 of JBCFYV010003471.1, forward strand.
GGATACGTGACTTAAAAACATAATTTGTTTATTTAACTTTGAATTTATTCGCCCCCAAAATAATGGATTAAAGCTAAATGAAAATCAAAATATTTTATACGCTTTTGGGTTCCCATGTCTATTTCCAATTTATTAGAAATATATCGATTGTTCGAATATTACGACCACACAAAGAGGTATCTACTTTTTAAGACGCTCTATTGTTATAGAAAGGTGGAATATAGATTATAATTTATTTTTCGCTCTCTCTTGCAATTATTGTTAGTGACTATTAACATATTTGGGGGAAGAGAGGGGTCGAGGTGGGCAGTTATTAGTTGACACTGTGAACACTTCTTCCTCGCCCTTCCAAACATCCTTTTGGGACAGGTTTATTTTCTTTTACAATGGGGGGATGGGTCTTTTACAACGTTGCCGATCCGTCTAAGAAAAAGTTACTCCAGAAACTAAGTTTAATTATAAAAGGAATGATTTTTGGCTTGAAAATATGAGCCCTTACATTTCAAACATTGCAAAAATTTATTGTTCAGTTTACATCAAATGCGAGATGCGACTAAGAGAGGTTAGTTCATAATATCTTAAATTGACCTGCGCAACAGTGCACATAGCGGCAACCTTGTATTCAAAATAATAGTTGGTTTTAAAGAGAGTTTGACAGCTCCCAGTATCTTTGTTCGGGAGATTTTCTTAGTAAACCCCTTTCCTCCCAAACCCCCTCCCATAGACACACACCTACACCTCCCTCCTCCCCTTGTCATACCTTTTGTCAGTTAATTATCTCTAGCTGCAACTCAACCCCATGTTTCTGTACTTGGGTTTATCCGCAGTTACAGCTTATAACAAAGATGTGTAAGGGATGGGAAAGGTGTATGTAGTTGAGTGTGATACAGTATTACCAATCTTGATCTAGACAGGGCGGCAAAATAATTTAGACCCGGCCTTGGTTGACAGTTTAAATTTTAATATGCAATTTATTTAAAGGACTTTACGTTCGAATGTTTTGGTCTGGAATTCACATGTTGGGAAAGAAGTGATTTCTCCTTCCACTGAATAATTTGAGAAGTAAGCGTAAAGTGAAGTACGTTAAATTCCCCGTTATATTAAGAGTGCCCTACTGTGGTTAGTATTTATTTACTAAGTCAATTTAATTTGAAATTAAATTGAAACATATTTTGAAAACTAACAACACATATCAATATAATTGAATGTTTTTTGAGTGACATGAAATATAATTTATCATTATTGTATTAAAAGTTAAATATTATCGAGAACAAATATTTTCTTATCAAATGTGACTTTCTATATTTTTTCTAGGAATAACTGTTTAGTTTGCCTTTTGCAGTATTTTACCTTCAGAGGTCCTTTTTCTTGTTTTATTATTTTATCTAATGGCAAGTGCCCAGCGTTGCCCGAATAGATTAAATGATTTCGAGAAATCTCGCTTTAAACTCAAGGTTGATATTTTTCTCTAAATTTGAGGGTTAAATTTTATCGTGGTGAAAGACTTAGAATAAGAAAACAATATACACTCTGAGAGAGTACTAAGTCTATGATAGCCCCCTTCCCCTAGCCCCTCACTTTGTTATGTAGCTACCTGTAGTGATTTTCACGGGGTCAAAGGCGTCAGACTCACAATATATGAAAAAGCTGTTAAAAATTACTTATGTACAAATCCTCAAGAGTTGTCCTAAGTATACATGCCAAATTTTAGTTTTCTGTATATCTTTGTTTCTAAGCTCCTTGAGCCCAAGTTTGAGAATAGAATGTTTCCTCGATTAAAGCGGATTTTTTTAAGATGGTGCGTCAGGGTGAGTGATGCAACCGAGTAACCGCGCGACTGTCTCACCAGCCAGCTATACATCCGGTGTTTATTGAAGATAATTACTCGATGTAATATATATTTAATTTAAAAACCCTGATTAGTTACTGGGGCACCTTTATGTAACTACTGGCAGAAGTACCGGCGTTGTCTTGGGTACCCTACATTGAATTTCATGGTTACCTGGGCAATGTTTTGCTACCAACATAAAGAAAAAAAAACTCTTCATTTTGTTTCTTCCGACTAAGTTTCTAATTACTGTATGTACTTACTCTATGGCATTAGGGACTCAAAAGTTCATTGCCGCACTTAAAAAGGTACTCCACCTATCCCTATCCTGAGCTAGCTCTATCCAGTATAGCTCAGGTCCATTCTAATGTTATCCTCCCATCTGCTCTGGGTCTTTCCACTGGTCTCTTCCCATTGGCTCTACCAGTCAGTGCCTTGATGGTACATGTCCTGCCCACCATAATCTGCGAGATTTAATTAGCCTAACAATATCTGTTAATGAGCACAGGTATGTAGCTCTTCCCAATGTAACCTCCTCCACTCCCTACTATCGTCATCCATTTTTGGACCTACAATCTTCCTAAGCACCTTTTTTTTCAGAGCACCCTAAACGTATTTCGTAAAGTAAGGTACGAGACCATGTTTAGCACCCATAGAGAGCATCAGGTAAAATTATTGTTTCGTATATTCTGATTTTACATTCCTTTACAGCAGGCAAGATGACTACAACTAACTGACCGAATACTAGTAAGCATTTCCCGACTGTGTTATTTTCCTAATTTCTAATTAATACCATTATTGCTAGTTAAAATTGTACATAAATATTTGAGCTCTGAGTATATCAAATTATATGTTGTTAGCAATAATATCTAAACTATTTTTTCAGCGTTCATTTATAAGCCTAATTCATTTTTCCTTAATTAATTTTTAAAAAATCCAATCAAAATTTTAAATTTCTTATTTCGAGGTGTACATTGTACCCTTTATGTCTTTGTAACGGAAAAAATGAGATTTTTTGTTTGTAATGTTAAATTGTGTTTAGATACTAATTTTACAAAACATCGCTTGAGTAGCTATATTGACTATCAATTTTGATATTTTAATCTTTAAGTAAACTATCACGTGATTTGGACGTGATTGTTTTATAGCTGCTACTTTGAAACCAAATGGCGTAAGTAAATTTAATTATTCAATGAGCTATATGTGTGTACCCATGCCAGATCTCAAGTCAGCTGGTACAGGGGTTTGGGCGTGATAAAGGAACAAATAGACTTACAGATAGACAGACGGACAAACCTTTCATTTCTATACACAACCAGGGAAGGCAACAAGAGATTATTATACAAAACATCGTTATATTGTATTTTCTATAAACGTCCTAATATTTCAGTGTGTGTAAACATTACAGATATGATATTATAATGACACGCATACTATATATATTTTTAGCACCACGTCTTTATACGCATTCGGGCTATGTTAATTACGACAAAGTGTTAGGGATAAAAGCACTCGTATTTGCTCGAAGAGAGAGTGGGAAACAGTTTATCAAAATGTATCCTCAGTAGATCCGACGAAGACTCGATTTAAATATTAGATAACAACAGTTTAATCCGTCAGGTTTGTGATTGTACTGAGAAGATTGTAACACACCTCGGTGGCCACATGGTCTAACTCACTAGTCTCGCTCTAGATTAGACTGCCGAGGACGAGGAGATCGTGGTTCGCTCTCGGTCGGGTGTACTGAGGTTTTTATTCACTAAATGTTTTAACACTCTCTTTCCACGAAAATGCGGGTGCGCTTTATCTAAATTACACTTTCCTCATATAAGAACCCATTGAATAATTAGTACATGGACGTATGACCCGAACGAGTAGTAAGACGTGGTGCGTTTAGAATATACAAGTTGTAAAAGTTGTGTTTTGAAACCATGTTTTACAACTTGTTGGAAAATCAATTGAAAAATGTTTGAAAACATTGTAGTCTTAAAACAAATTTCAAGTTTTTCATGTTGCACGTTTCCCGTTGGGTGGCGGTAAAGATCAAAGAAACATTTGGGTTTAAAATATTTTGCACAAATAGAGGACAGTTTGTACAATCGAAAATTACTGCTAATCCTTTTCAACTGGAATAATATCCCACTGTGCTAGGGTCCGGGTTCAATCCTCGGTCCCGGCACAGATTTATCTGATTATCAAACCCTTTCTTGATCCTTCATCTCTGACAAAACGTGTATTAATCACAACTTGTGAATGTGGGGAGTGCCAGGCCTCCACCGTGGTTCGGATTCCACGTTAAACTGTAGGTCCTCCATTTCATCTCACATCACCCTACCATTACACATTAGCTTAAGTGCGTATAAACCGAAAGGGTAGTAAGACGGAGTGAGGATGATAATAATAATAATAATAATAATAATAATAATAATAGTATCCCTAAATGATGTATTCTCTCTCTTTAGTCAACTATCATCATCTTATATATAATTTGATAAGCTCGTGTCCAGTAATAGAACTTATGAGGAAATGGCTGAACAGGTTTTGACAAACGAACACTAATTTTAAAGGTTTGAGGTCCAGGATGCCGATAAAAATAGTGGCCTAAAACTAAAACCCAATATTCATAGTGAATTTACCAGGTTTTCCTTTTGTGTGGGTAGTGAGTCATCTGTACAATCTTTATTTGTGTACACTACCATTGAAACCATGATTTGTGTATTGTTTTAGATCGGTAAATAAAATATTTCTCTTTGGTTAAAAATAACAGCAGTTCAACAATTCTCACTTAAGTGGCTTTGTGCAACAAATAGATAGAGAGCTGGGAGAGGGATAGTTTAAAAGCTATCAGCGTAGCGTGAGGGGAGACAATATATTTTTTGTTATCCAAATTAAACAGCAAAACCTAAATATCTATGTAAAATCGATAGCCTTTAATGACTCAAATTCTAACTATTAAGTCGAGTGAGGGCTTATTACAATAATATATCTTTTCCCAATAAAATATTTCGAATACATTTTAGGGCAATAATCTGCAGATACCACTACGACGATCCACTCGTATTTAAAACACGCTCAAAGTTCAGGCTGGTCATCCGAACAAAAATCCTGAAACTGCTATTAGTTCTCAGCTCCCCAGCCAACAAACAGGTCAAGGTCATGTTGGAGATCAGATCACAGGTCATTCACACAGTAGTGATCTCTAGCTAGTTAAGATGGACATCGAACCCAAGACCATCTTTAAGCCCTTTTATCGCCGCAATGAGGACATCCTTCTCAGACGCCAGGATGCAGACTGACTGCAACTTGTTTAATAATAGCACTTTTCGTTTTCAATATTTTACAAAATCATATGTGGAAATCAGGCAGGTTTGGGGGGATTAGTTTCATATAGTGATTATGCCTCTTATACAAGGAGTTTGTTTTAGGTACAAGACAGCTATTAAAGATATACATCAATTGGCTCGTGAACAAAATGTTAAACTAATCTAGTCTAATTTACCGGAAACGGAGAAATCGGGTTTAAAGCTCTGACCCAATGAAATGAACTAATTTTTCCTTGTGTTTTCATACTTTGAACCCACATAAATTCAAACTTCCTCTTCCCTACTCTACTTGATTGAAATGTGGCCTAATATACTGTATGGGTAGGCAGAATCTGGAAATTCTAGCTGTGGTATTTCTTAGACAAATATTTTGAACTCGATTCCGGAAACTAGGTGTAATTTCTCAACAAATTTAATTATTAAAGTGTGACTAAACAAAATAATAAATCTTTAAGGATTACAATTTCTAAAATATATTTTAGCCATCTTGAGTTTTAATTTTTTAAAAATTCATTTGACAATTATGGAGGTGACCTGGTGGTCTAGGGTAATGTGTCGGACTTCTGTGATGGAGTCTGAGGTTCTATCCTCGGTCCAGGCACAGATTTATCTGATCACCAAACCTTCCTTCACCTCTAACAAGACGTGTATTAATCACAACTTGTGAATGAGTGGAATGCCAGGCCTTTACCGTGGTTCGGATCACACATTAAACTGTAGGTCCTCCATTTCATCTCACAATCACTCTACCATTACACATTAGCGTAAGTGCGTACAACCGTACGGGTAGTAAGACGCGGTGCTAATAATAATAATAATAATAATAATAATAATAAATTAATATTAAACTATATATTTTGGAACGAAATTAAAAAAATAGAAATGAGTAAATAAAATTAATAAAATATTTTTAAAAAACTATTTTTATTTTTTTAGCATTACCATTTCGTGCTAATTTCGAGTGTAATATAGGTTTGAAGGCACTTATCCTAAATAACGGCCGACCAATATTCCACCCATATGCAGGGTCATTATAGACATTTAGAACTATAATCCTCACCATGTGTGCTCATGACGCAGATTCAAATATAGAAACTGTGGCGCCTTAAACTATCGCTCAACATGTCTGTATTAGGTTATTAAAGTTTAAAGTCAATCAATCTGAAAATAACGGCAGAACCAGGTTTCACGACCATGCAGGGTCTCTTTTAACACCTATAACTAAAATTGCCACCATGTGTGCTCATGACGCAGATTCAAATATAGAAACTGTGGCCCTTAAACATGGCGGTAGTGTAGAGGAGTAATATCTAACTTTAAATACATATAATTCGATAATAACGGCAGACCCGTGTTCCACACTTATGCAGGGTCATTATAGACATATAGAACTATAATCCCCACCATGTGTGCTCATGACGCAGATTCAAATATAGAAACTGTGGCTCCTTGAACATGGGGTAGTGTAGAGGAGTAATATCTAACTTTAAATATATATAATTCGATAATTACGGCATACCCGGGTTCCACACTTATGCAGGATCATTATAGACATATAGAACTATGATCCCCATCATGTATGCTCATTCCGCGGATTCAAATATAGAAACTGTGGCATCTTAAACCCATCTATTAGAAATTTGTTTAAACTAATATTTCACCTTATTTCCTTCTATGCTATATTTGTAAAACTAAATATCTACTCTGTTGCCATCTATTAGAATTTTTAGAACTAATTATCTACTCTATTGCCATCTATTAGAATTTTTGGAACTAAATTTTTGCTTGGTTCCATTTATTTTTCTAATGTTGGTTAAAAACGGTTAGTTTATTGTGGATGTGGCGGACTTCTGGGAGCTGTTTTATAAACAATGTTTTGTAATTATTATTTTAGAGATTATCATTCTGTAATGCAAACTCTGAGTGAAATAAAAAGACAAATGTTGGTGTACAGCACAGTAATTTAATTCCATTTTCAAATGAATATGGAGGATCATAGTAAAACATGGTGAGTTGAGTGAGAGAACAATAACACTTTGGTAATAACTGTGTTGGTTGTGTGAGTTATGTAGCAACGAAAATTTTGCGGCTGGTACATCAATGAATCGAAATAATAATATGTAGAGTTAGAGAATAATAACACTTTAGTAATAACTGTGTTGGTTGTGTGAGTTATGTAGCGACGAGAATTTTGCGGCTGGTACATCAATTAATCGAAATAATAATATGTAGAGTTAGAGAATAATAACACTTTGGTAATAACTG
>JBCFYV010003472.1:0-27654 GCA_039000515.1 Timema cristinae
CACCAACCTCCTTCCTACACACATGCTAACATTTCATTCAAAAGATTATACACCAGTTTCAATGGGCACGTAGGCTACGACGCCTTTCTCGATTTGTCTGATTTTCTGATGATGAGGAAGTACAGATTTTAATCCCGACTTGATATCCTAGGGGACTTTCCCGAAAATATTTTCCACACATTCCACGTAAAAGTGAATACTTTTTTTTTTCAATTTTAACTTCCTCATGATACCAACACAATTTAATAGAACCTTAAATATTCGAATAATCCACATGGGTGCAAGATAATGAAAATATTTAACACACTTTTTTGAATATCAAGATGTTTTATTCCAGTTCAAGCGGTTGTATTTTAATACTCTGCCATTTTGATATAAGTATGCAGACAACGATATCTTCGTTTAGCAAAATGTTTTATGGTACTTTTATAGGCGTCGATTAGGATCGAAATAAATTAATTTTAATAAACTTTAACCCACTTCAATGATAGAATGGTCTAAGGCGTCACTCTACTGTTAGACATGCCTACTGATAACGGGCAGGTTCAAAGCCTGGTCAGGTCCACTGAGAGTGGTTTTTCTTAAATAGTTTCTCACCCTCTTTCAAAGGCGGCTATATTATCTCTAAAAATGCTCCCTTCCTCCCCCTTATCTAGTTAGAGTAATTATCATATAAGTATATAGGCTGAAGAGGTAGTGCTATATGTAGTACTAAAGAATTACAAACAAACTTTATTCAACCATGGTGTTGGAATGATAGCCCGAAAATAAATTTATAATTAAAGACGACCTGTTAAAAGCTTATGTGTGTATCAGGTTTAGTTGAAGTCTAATTTTGAGTTTAAAATATACGAAAGGGGGAGGGGTATGCAAACAACATACGAGCATAACATTTTATATTTTCACATTGTAGGTTAGAGAGTGCGAACTATGTGTAATTTACAGGGATGTATCAAGGAAGGGAATGGGGGGAGTGAGATGTGAGATAGGGGGCTCAACACTCTCACATTGTTCCGAAAGAATTCCATATAACTAAGGCTTAGATGTGTATGCCTTGTATACGCGTTAAGTATGACCTTATAAATGTAAATAAGACAAAGTGTTGAAAAAAGCTCTAGAAATCTAGCTAGGCATATAGTTTTCTCAAAAATAATCTACATTGCCAAGAGTTGCTTGAAATGTTTTCGAAAAAAAGTATAAATAACCGTGCTTGACCCGCTGCTCTCTAGTTACCTCGGTATGAGCTAAGGATAAGTGCTGTTCTCTAGTAAACATGGTGTGAGTTGAGTCGAGTTTCTTCTGCTGCCATCTATCAGACAAGTGGTACCGCAATTAAATGGATACAATTCAGGATTCTGTGGGTATAATGCAAATATTTCTAGTGGATACAATTCAGACTTTTTATTTGTGGTGCTCGTTTAAGAAATGTCTGTCTGAATGGCAACCATTCAGAATTGATACAATAAAGCTCTCCCCCAGGATCCTATGGAAATTTTGAGATATTTGGCTTTGAACTTATGTCAGACAAATAACTAGTCCTCTAGAATCGCCATGTTTAAGGTGCCACAGTTTCTATATTTGAAATTGCGGCACGAGCACACTTATTGGTGTAGGTAGTACAAGGTAAAATATAGTCACAACACACTACTAAATGCGAGAATTCAAAATTATGTTTTTTCATATCATATATCTTTTTTATAGCTGAAACTTAAGCGAATTGGGGTATTTTGACGTATAGCCCGAGTTTGTATCCTATTAAAACGCTATAGGGGGGGGGGGAAATGCTTGAAATATATAAGTGAATGGATTGGATGTCACTTATCAAATACTTTCGTAACTTATTATGAATTGAAACAAATAAATAGGCCACCAAGGGAAAATAAAATAATAATTTATTTTTCATTTTTTAAGATAATTTTTAATTCAAGCTATATTTTAATTTTAATAATATATACTCTTCCATCTAAGAGCAGCTAAAAACAAATCTATTACTGGCACAATATTCCATAATTAAGGTTTTGTAGAAGGTTTGCTATGATTAAGCCTCGTTTATTTACCATATAAAAATGACACCATTTTTAATATCTGCCAAACACATCTTACAAAATTTATTTTTTAATTATTTTAACACTCTTTTATAACTTAATGCAAAAAATATAGATAAGATTTATAAAAATATTCTCATAATTTTAATTGATTAAATTCTTAAGCTACTAGAAAACAAATTTAATTTCAAATAACAAAATAAAGAGCTAGAAAATGTGATAAAATAAAACTGTCAGGGATAAAGAAAATAGTTCTTATATATTATTGGATTATATTTTAAAAATTGAAAATTATGCAATAAAATTTGTATTTTGCGACCTCTGATATATTATCTTTTCCTTTTAGGTGATCCTCTACGAGCTTAATACCTTTCTTAATCCAATGGACCATGTCGACCTTCTTATTTTTGGGGCACCAATAAATATATAATATCATTCCATCAATTATTGGTTAATTAATGTAAGATTAATATCTAAATTTTGTTATTTTAGCTAGTTGAAACATTATAGAATTTTGAATCTCAATATAAGCCTAATTTTACTTTACAAATTACACCCAAGAACAACATCCAGTCCCCAGCCGTTTATTCATCACTGTGAGATGGTAAACACACATTTCATAAATAATCAATTTTCGGCCATGCCGAGAATAGAACCCGGGACTCTTGGTCAAGTAAGCAGACACCTATCTTCTGCTCTAAGGTGACTGATGACTTATTATAACAAAGATTATTTATCATTTAGAGTTTACTTTCACCTGAACCTTCTCCCTTCCCCTCCCACATAATTTCCCCTCAATTATTTTATGTATACAACACTGGAGTTGAGTCAAAGCTAATAAATTCATTTGCCTTCCCCTCCAAATAGCTTGCTTCAAATTATTTGTATTTTGGTGTAGCATATTTAAAAAAAAGTGAAAACACTGGCCACTCACCGTTCGAAAGGTCCAAGTTGATAATTTCTTCTTCTTGGAGGAACAAACCATAGATGTCCAACACCCGCACTGCATCTCGTTCTTAAAAAATAATTTAACTATCAGCCACGGGAGCTCTAGCAGCCAAAAGTTTGAAAATATGTTTATTTTTTGTAATAAAGTACATATTTCACTAATAACGAATGCTATGTGGTCTAAGGGAGAGGGTTTACAATATACTTGACACCAGTTGAAGAGGAATTTGGCATGAAAATCTTACAGCCATAACTAAAAAATAAATTGATGTAGCCTAAGCTGTTAAGTCAATATAAATATCAGCTCTTTTCCCAAACCAGAAACATTCCTCAACCTCTCTGCTCAACAGACACTTTCTGAAAGGCGGCTAGTGAGCATGTAGGGACTGTAACATCACAGTGTGGTTGTTTAGATAGTTTGCAATAATGGCGTCGGCACACACCACGGTATGTATGGAGATATTTTGTGTTCTGCACACACGAGCACCATCATTTATGTATTTGTCATTGAAATTCTTTTTATCATTAAAAAAATTGGCAGTCTGTGGACCAGAAAATCGTTGACACCAATCATCAATAGAATGTTGTCCAGCAATGGCCTACTGTTAAGTAGCACACTCCGTAACCGACGTAACAGTTGTGCAGCCTTCTCGCCACAGACACACGTCCCAATCTGCAGCGCCCCATTTGCTGCTATTAACATAGTGTACCGTGGTCGCATACTACACCGCCACCACTTAGTTCGCCTGGCTACTCACCCTGTTTTACTGCCCTGTCGGAGAACACATTCGAGGCCGAAGGCGAGCTTTTTCGACCAGTACGATCCACTCACACAACAAACAAACTCTATCTAACGTCCTGGAAGAACAACCTGTTGTTTCATCATCAAGATAGATGACAGTGAATAAAGCGCGTGCGCGATCTGATAAACTTGGCTGGTTCTCAATCGTCGTGTACTCGTCACCCCCCCCCCCCCCGTTATCCAAGACCAAGACTTTCATAGCGTTCTGCGCAGGCGCCCATGAGGTCTTCTAATCGCCGATTGGACAATATGATATCGAATTATGGCTATTCATTCCAACCCCCTTTTTTCTCCTCTGAATTCAAATGAATAAAGGCGAGTGTTTGACATGGAATAAATCACTCTTTGATGCCACTAGCCGTTAGAGGAACTAATACTCCCAACAATGTAAGTTGACATAATGATGACGAGCTAGTTAGAGGTATTGCATCGTTAAATGGTAGACTGTAGGTTATAAATTGATTCTCCAGTATGTGAACAGTTTAGCAGTACTAAATGTAGTACTTTGGATACTTGTTGTACTTTAATGTTTTGATTAGAAATTTAGGACAATTTACTTTCAATATGTTTATATATCTAATTTCGCAGGTTTACCAAAATAGCCTTTGGAGAACTAAAGTTAGTTGCTTAGATATTTGTCATGTTATAATGTTATGATTAGAAATTTAGGACAATTTACTTTCAATATGTTTATATATCTAATTTCGCAGGTTTACCAAAATAGCCTTTGGAGAACTAAAGTTAGTTGCTTAGATATTTGTCATGTTATAATGTTATGATTAGAAATTTAGGACAATTTACTTTCAATATGTTTATATATCTAATTCCGCAGGTTAAACAAAGTAGGTTTTGGGAAACTAAGTTTAGTAATTTAAATATTTGTTATGCTACATTGTTTTGATTAGAAATTTATTTCAAGTAACTTTCAATATGTTTATATATTGAATTCTGTGGGTTAACAAACGTAGGGTATGCTAGTTTAGGAGAACTAAGTATAGTACTTTAAGTAGTTGTCATGATATATTGTTTTGACTAGTTATTCAGGAGTATCTATGTTTTGATGACCAGAGCGAGTAAGAATGCGCCAAGCTTAAATTCTAAATATTATGTCATATATATATATTTTTTTTTTTTATATTTTACATCTTGTTATATTGTTAAATAAACTGGCCAAGGCTAAGTATCTTGTTATCTCCTGTTTTGTTTTTGCGAGGTCCCAGCCTTATATACAAGTTGTTTAAATAATAAAATAGGGAATATTTACTTAACTTGAGTGGTGATCAATAAGGATCCCTGTGATTTAACTAAATAAATGCCTAAACCATTTAAGCATGGTTGAGCTGCGCCACTCTGCTTCACAGGGTTTTATATTTATATTTATATTTATATCTTTTTGATCATTGCACTCATATTGTTGTTTGTTTGTTACAATCCTCGTTCTACGCCATGGATCGGACACCGATGGACACTTCTGAAATACTTGGCTGTAAATCTCAAGTATACAAGCTAAACCGAGAGGCGTTAATTGCGGAGCTCGTGGGCCGAGGGATAGCCGTTAACCCCGAATCCACTGTTCGTGAATTGAGGACCATGCTGTCTCGGGAGTTGGGTGAGAAAAATCCATTATTTTCTGACGTTGATAATAGTGATGTGCCCGGTCAGGTGGTCGGTAGGAATAGAGAGGTCCCTATGACCAGTGTTGAGAGGCAGGCCCCATTAGATCCTGTTGGTAACACATTATCTTCGCAGAACCCACTCTCTAACCATGTAATTGTTCGGTCAGACGGTTCACATGATAGTAGGACTCGGTCCAAAGTAGTCAGTGATTGGTTGAATCGCATTCCTGTGTGTGATGGACAGAATAGTTCCGCGTTGTTCGCTTTCCTGCTGGAAGTAAACAAAGTCCATAAATTACGTCTGGTTGAGGACGCGGAAATATTAGTGTTATGTCTGGGGAAAACTTCAGGGTTCTTAACACACCTTATCTCCGAGGGATAAGTCAGGGGACCCCCTGGGTTACTGTTATGAATAACATATTTGACTCTCTAGTTTCTAGGAGAGAGAGGGAACGTTTATGTTCAGAATTCGTGTACCGTTTCCAACTTCCACACGAGTCTCTTAGGATTTTTATTCTTTCTGTGTCAGAAGCAGCGAGCATCCTCAATTTAAAACTCAGTGAGCGACAAATCGTAGAAATTATTCTAGAGAATGTGTCGCCTCTTACTAGGAGACATTTTGTATTTTCCCAATTGCCGTGTTCCTTTTCAGAGTTGTACTCTCTGGCTTCCAAAATTGAGGGATCACTTTTGGGTGAACGGGAATATTTTGAGAAGCACCCTATTACAGTGTCTAAACCCTCCGCTTCATCAACCCCTTTTTACCAGAAGTCAAAAAACAGCTTTGGTCAGCTTACATATTCTCAGACGACCCCCGTGATTAATAGACCTTATAATAGCAAACCTACTGGACATCGAGGAGGGAATAATAGTCGCGACCTATCTCGAGTTAGATGTTTTGGTTGTAAGCAATTAGGGCACCTCCGGTACCAATGTCCGGCGGGAAACGTGTGACGTGTAACCTGAGGAGTGGTAAAGTTACACGACGCTTTACTAATATTAATAAACCACTCGAGACCCCTATCCCCATGGTCGAATTTTGTATTGGGTCAAATCACGGTGCCGCTTTAGTCGACACGGGCGCTAACGCATCGTTCATTAATGCTGAGTTTCTGAGTAGCATCCGGGATAATAAACTCAAATGTGACGTTCAAATAAATAAGTGTGCTCCCCGTACATTTGTTTTAGGGAATGGAAGTAGCATTATTATTGACAGATTTGTTTATCCGTCTCTCAAAATTAATCGTTTTTCTTGGAAAAGAAAGTTATATGTTGTAAACAAACTAGTATGCGACGTCATATTAGAAATGGACTTTTTGTGGGATACTAGAGGTATCTTAGACTTAGGCTTGGGACATTTAAGGTTTGGGTTTAATTCTCAGATTAAAGTGCCATTGTGTCTATGTTCTAGACCCATGTGGTGTAGTCACTTAGGAAGCGATGAAGATCGCGTTAATACCTTGATTAAGAAGTACTCGGATGTCATAACACCCGTCTGGGGAAAATGTGACATACTCCCCTATGATATTGTAGTCACGGACGAGATTCCGGTTAGGTCGGGTCCCTATTCATGTAACCCACCCAAAATGAAAATATTTCGCGAGTTGATAGAGGACTTAGAACTGAAGGGGGTGATTAGGCCATCTAAATCCCCGTACGCTAGTCCGGCATTTATTATTCCGAGAAAAGGACAAGGACACAGGTTGATTGTAGACTATAGGAAGGTAAATAAAAAAATCCAGTTTGATCCCTACCCCATGCCTAGTGTGGAGAGTGCGTTCCAACATCTAGGGGGCGCTAAAGTGTATAGTCTCATTGACTTGAATGCCAGTTTTTTACAATGCGCTCTCACAGAGCGGTCAAAGAAGTTCACGGCGTTTGTTACCCCTTGGCAATTATACGAATTTAATCGTGTACCGTTGGGCGCTAGTATCGGTGGCCAGGCATTAAGCCGTGTTCTGGATCACATCTTCTCAGACTTAAAATATAAGTTCGTCTTTAATTACCTTGATGACATCTGTGTATACAGTAATTCTCTTGATGAACATCTTGAACATTTAGACATTGTACTGAGCCGTTTGCGTCTGGCGGGTTTGACCGTTAACCCCGACAAGGTCACGTGGGCCAAGCAATCTATCAAGTATCTTGGGTATATTATTTCCAATGGGAATATGCTGGTCGACCCCGAAAGGGTGAAACCCATTGTCGATTACCCACAACCAAAAAACATAAAGGGTGTGATGCGTTTCGTTGGCATGTGCGCTTACTACGCACGCTTTATCCCGCATTTCTCTGAAATTGCTGCCCCCTTAAATTACTTAAGAGGCCGGTCAACACTTGTTTGCCCATCAAAACATGGTAATACTAAATAAAATATTGTGACAAAACCGTTCTATGGATTTGAAATCGGTTTTCACCAATAAAAAGATATTTATATTATCTAGAAAGAAGACTCTGTTAAACATTTACTAATCATAATATCTAAATTATACAATGAAAACTATCACATTTTCAGCCTCAAACTATTTTGCTTATAATTACTTAATTTAGTGATATATTCAAAATTGAATTTTACTATATAAAGCAGAACTATGTTTACTTCAATTTTCTTAGATTAGAATTTTTATTTATTGTTCTAATAGTTTTTTATATTTTTTAAAACGAATAATTACTTTAATTAGATTAATATGGATGTAAGTATTATTGTTGGAAAAAGAAGAAATCACAAGACTAGATAATATTTTTCTCCTGATTTTAGTTATTTTTTATAATTTATTAGTTTAATACTGGGCTTTAAAACATTATTTTAAGAATTAAAATTTTAAACAGTTTGGTAGCCGTAGTGTAACGCTGTTTGTTGTCAAACAAGGAACTATGTGTACCTGCTGGCAACTGTCCACTGTCTTTCATCTACAGCGTTGCCAAGATCGTTTTCAAAGAGAAGAAGAGAGAAATCATTTCTTCCAACATTTTTAATCTTTAAAATTGTGTCTCAAATGTTTTAAATAAAACATAGGAATCAATGTATCTGCCTGAGTGTAGTTGGCGTTCAATCTGAACCACTGGTACATTTTGAATTAAAAAGGATATCATTACTGTAAAGTGTTTTTTTCGAAGTATTTATTTAAATTATTAACTTTCTTCTATACACCATGTCTTAGCACATGTTCGGGCTATCCACAAGAACATCATAAACGTGAAATTAAATTACTTTGTATTGAAAGAATGGGAAACAAAAGCCAACTTTGTTTAAGTGCACCGCGAAAGAAGCGGCGTAAAATTAGTTTAGAACATTTAAAGAGAAGTTAAGTTAAAATACTACTTTAGAATATTTAAAAAATAAGCTAAGCTAAAATATTATTTCTGGACACCATATATTGTCATTACTTTGTTTTGGCAGTGAGGTTATTATAGCTAATTGATAAAAATTATTAGACATAATTGTAGAATTCCCACAATGGACGTCACGTGTCCTAGAATCTTAGGCTTACTTTGACTATATTTTCGGTTATGAAGAGACCAAGGTTCAAATCCCAGCGCACTATGGATAGTTTTATTTGAAAATATTTATCACCCTCTCTCCAAGCAGCTACTGGTACATTTCCTTTGGAACTTTGCCTCCACTCCATTGTGTTATTAAAACAAGTATTTAGTTACAAGGGTAGTCTAAATAGATGGTCAAATAGTTTAATTCGATTGACTCGCAACACATTGGGCTGTTCTTAACTGAGCTTGAACTTATAATCTCAACTGTGTGAATTGGATATATCTTACTGATAAAAAAAATTAAACAACCGCTGTATTCAACGCACATATTTGAAAAAGTTTTCATAATTAGCGCGGCCCGGATTTTGATGACCCAAAAAGTATAAAAAATAATCTATAGAATCACATTAAAAATGCCCAAAAATTAATTTAAATTTACAAAAAAAAAATTACAAAAAGACAGTGAAAAATTAATTAGCACGAGACTAAATCAAACACCCACTTGACAAGCGGAAACTAAAATGTTTGCAATGCAAAACCACAATAATTACACTTGTATTTTGCTAAACAATCAACCTTGATTTACAAACTCTAGCTACTTCTTCCACTGATGTCACCATTTCAGTTTCGTAGCAGCGGCTCATTAGGAAGATGGCTTTTCCAACCATGTAAGTAGAGAAGGCATAGATTAATTTGAAATTTATATTTATTATCTTCTCATTCCAACAGTTGTATGAGGAATAATAAAATGTTTGATTAGTCCGTTTACAAAACTTATTAATATTCAACATAACCGTTTAAAAATTACCAAAATATTAATTAAAGCATGTAAAAATGACCTATAAATTAGACATCTCTACAATCAGGGAATGACAATAGTTTTTTTAGCACCACGTCTTACTACTCATCCGGGATACACGCTTATGTACTAATTATGCAAGTGGATTAAGGATGAGGAAGGTTGAATTTAAGGGAATTGTTAGTGGAGAGTGGGAAAATATTTAGGTATAAACATCCTCAGTGCACCCGAACTGGATCAAGCCACGATCTCCCTGTCATCGGTAGTCTCATCGTACAAATGAGTATTGTCTGTGATGTAAAGAAAAATCAAATAAATATCATACCAAAGATGATTCTTTATATAAAGGAGAATAATAAGGAACATAGGAAGGAAGAGCGATTTGGAAATCAAGGCTCCCAGATGATGGGACAAGGTGGGTTCATTAGAATAACTCCAGGTGGGGTATCAAGACCTTAAAAATAAATTTGCAAGGGTTTTTACATTTGTAACTGAGAGGGTTATCTTAATTAATATTGTCTTGTTTTCTAAATAGTTCATACAAATATATTGTATTTACTTTTTTCTAGATAATCTAATGAAATATTTCACCTTGTAGGCTTTAGGATATAATTGAGACATTGTACTACTGGAAATCTATATTATCATAAGGTTCAAATATATTTTTATCAAAAATACAACTGCATGAATAATTTTGAATAGTTTCTCATATAATAAACCAATTTCTACTATTTACGAGTGTGGTATAACCACAATTTAAACCTTTATATCTTCTGGGCTGATCTAAGCGAGCGTATCTTATTAATTCTTAAATGTATATTTTCAAAATAACTAGAGCAAGGGACCATTATTTTATGTGTATTTTTTTGAAACTGAATAAAGCAAATCTATTTTTTTTAAATAATTTTGTTTTTATTAGACTTAGGTCGTTCGTGTGGTTTTTTATTTACCATATTATAATTTTAAAATAATTATGATTTACTAAAGGCTTACTATGTATCTAGAATGCCTAGATTGGTTAAGGTTGGATAAAATACGTTGAGAGTTTTTTCGCGTTTTTTCTTTAAACGCTTGTGCCTAGCTATGAGAAAGAAAAATAGATTATTATTTTTCCTGAAAATACTATTTGCATACTGAGTTTTGTTAAAATTGGAGGACATTAACTCCTTATTTAAGTATTTTTCTACTGTTGTAAACTTGTTTACAGATAATCATTGTGACTAGTAGTTTGTGCCAGGGTTAGCAAAGCTTGAAACTTGACAAGGATATTAGTAACAAACCAGAGCCCTTAACAAAAATATTTTAGGCAAAGTTCCTCCCAGTTTATTCCAGAGAGACCGAGTATATAATAATTACTCTATTAAGGTAGGAATGAGGAAGGAAGCATTTTAGAGATAATCTACCCGCATTTGCTTTCAAGCTGAGTGGGACAACATATAGGTACAATACAGCTTCAGTAGACCCGACTGGGATTCGAACCCCAATCTCCCCATCATCATAAGGCCCGTTTAACACAAGAGTGACGCCTTAAACAATTTGTCTACTACAGCGGGTGAGACCGATAATTGCGTGAGAACTTTGACATATTTTTTTATCACGTCTGAAGATGATAAAAATATTTATATAATATTCTATGAAATTTTATTATTTCTCGCTACAAAATTGTGGGCCAAAATAAGATCAAAACTCAAAAATATTTGTATCTTATTGGGTGTTTATGCAGGTTCAAAACTTGGCCAGTTTCCATTAAATTAGTTTCTTACACGTCAAAACTTCTAAACGAGTTTTGACCGAAATATCAGCTCTGGCCACTTCACACTTCGCATTACTAGCAGTACCCTTAAGGATTAATAAAATGACATAAATATTTCATGTTTTAAGAAGTAGTTCAAAAGATAAAAGGAGATAAAACGAGCACACGTGTCATTAAATAATTAATTTGATTTCTATTTTATAGGCGAATATCTACACATTCAATTTTTTTTATGCACAATCGTGTAACATTTGATGGTTTCCCCATACTGAAAGCATTGGGCATCTTGACAGGGGAACTCACATTTCGAATTCAAGTGGCCGAAGAAAACTGAATTCTAAAATTGTGTATTTTTCTCATCTACTAACAATAGCTAGCGTGGGTGATTGTATTGTATTTTAAATTTGTTCCCCGTGGGATGTAAAGCTGCTAATGACCAACCAGATTTATAATTAATAGTGACTCATAAAATTCGTTCCTTTAAGTTAAAGCTACAGTTGACACATTTATTTAAAAAAAATTGTTGTACATAGTATTTAATAGAGCTTTTATTTGTTTTTACTTTTAGGACAACCACTTTTTTTTTTACCAGAAAATTCTTTATTTTTCCAAGTTTTCTAAAAGGAATTCTCATTTTATCGGACACTTAATGAGAGTATATAAAAATGAAACCTTATTCTTTATAAAATTGATTAGTGAGGTAATGAAATTGGTGTTTAGACAGAGTGATTTGATTTTGATGTAGAAATATATGCAGTCACTCACAATCACTATTTTTCAGGAATAAAAGTGGTATAGAAAGGAAAGGGTGTGGAAGGAGAAAAATAAGAGTTATTCAGTTACCTTTTTTTACTATACAAAAGTTCACTATATAAATATTTCAATTAAATGTTACTAACATTCCAGTATTTTTAAGTTGTTCCCGAATTTCTCTCTTTTCCTGGCTCTTCAGGAGTGTGTAAGTAATAACTTGCTTCGTACTTTTATATATTTCTTGTATACTTTTGTTTATCCATTAATTACTCTTATTTTAGCACGACGTCTTACTACTGCCTTTTCAGGTTATACGCTTATTTCCTGTTGAAACAGTTGATAGCTTTCATATTCGCGTAATCCAAGATTTTATAAAGACATATTCCCTGGCCTAAACTTCAAATTTAGAATACCACTATAGTATTTGTAAACTATTTTGAATTAAGCCAATATATGTTTTAAGATGACATTCTGATGGAGCGATTGTGTAAAGATAGAAAAATGACACACGAACGGGGATTTGAGCCCTGGTCATTTAGCTCTACTCGCCAACTCTTGTATTTATTGGATTATCAGGGATCTCTTTGTCACTTTCATCACCCACCTAAACCTCTAAGCGTACTAGTGTAAATAAATACCAACAGTAATTATTGTTACAAGGTAACTCTTATTCAATGGATAATCGTATATTTCCTTTGTGTAATTTATTTTGATTGCTTTAGCATTTAAATAATATTACCAGTGTATAGTAATTGTTGCTTTTAATCGTGTGTCGGGAGTAATATTTAAGCAATAACATTTAAAAAAAATATTTGTGTTATTATTATTTATCCAATAAAATGTTGTTTTAAAATAAATCACCATTTAACTATTATTTCATGTTTTTAATGTAATAATGTATAGATACAAATACAATTGTATTAATTATTCAATTAATTTTGTAATTTAATGTTTATTCTCAGTTCTGGCATGGTACAGTTTCTACTTTACGGGAGACTTTTGTTTATCACTTTAATATTATTATTGTTCCTATTGTATTGTGTACAGCTACTTGTCTGATATATTCCCATTTAAATGCATTAATAGGGTAGGGAAAAGTAAAGTAAATTTTAGAAAAATGTAACCACATTTGTGTGAAGATAGAGTGGAAAACCTTATAAAACACTCTTTGTGGGTATACACCCAGCCGGTATTTGAAGCCCAACCTCTCCATCACTGGCAAACCAGACTATAGCCCAATTTTATTACGAATGGACATATTATGTAAGAGCCTGAAAACTTCAAATTTGTTTATGCTATGGCCAGGATGAATTCCAATGAAAGCCCAAGCCAGTTGACAAATGCAATCAATGCCTTCTATTTGGGACAATCTTAGGTTATTGCCCCTAACAGCCCTAGTCAAGGCTTTGTACAAGTTTTGGACTTTGACTCCTTTCAATAAGAAGGTGATTGCTACCTGAGATAAAGGTTGCAGAGGATTAGAGCTTTGTTTGCCAACTCTGCCACTCTTTGGAAGGGTGAGGGGTAGAGGTGGGCTATAAAGTGTCGATAGCTCTGGCAACACTGTAGATTTGACTGAGCCACCGAGACATAGTAAAACTCAATTGCTTTCATCTGCTACCGTTAATTGGGGGCTGGCGCTGACGCGACTCTTCACTTCCAACGACCATTGACCGGACCCTTAAAAGAAAAAAGGTGTCTCATTTGTCTGGGGAGAGGAATAATCTCGTGCTTTCAAAACTCTCAAGAGCAAACTGATCAGCCCCGAGGTTTTGCGCATGCCCGATTTCACTTGCCCATTCCTTCTTCATGTCGACGCTTCTTCTGTCGCCCTTGGCGCGGTTTTGTCCCAGAGAACTGCGGACGGTGTTCGTCCCGTGGCCTTTTCGAGCAAAACCTTGTCTCAGGCAGAACAGAAATATAGTGCTTTCGAGAAAGAATGTCTGTCATGTGTGTTGTGGGCGTTGAGAAATTCTCTGACTATCTAGAACAGCGCGAATTCGAACTATACACTGACAACATGGCGTTGTCATGGATGTGGCGACACCCAAAGCAGTTAGGAAAGATCGGGAGGTGGGTGCTACGCCTTTCGAAATACAAATTCAGCACGCATCACGTTCCTGGAAGGGATAACGTGACTGCTGATGCCCTATCTCGGATGGCGGAAGATCTGGAGCCGATTGAGACCCAAAATATGGTACAGCCGTTTAATGTAATTCATTCCATCCCGAGTCATTCATCTCGATTCGAGATCATCAAGGGAGTGACTCGTGGTGTTTGGAACTAATAGATAAAATAAATAAGGGAGAGGAGGTGGGTCCTTATTCTCTTTTCAAAGGATTTCTTGTGATATCTAGTGGGAAAGGGAAAGGAAGGAAGATTGTTGTCCCGACTGTGGTACGCAAAATGTTGTTGCGTTATTTCCATCATTCTATTGTTGGTGGTCACCTGGGTATACTTAAAACTTATCGTAAAATTTCTAGGGAGTTCTTTTGGCCAGGGATGTACAGAGATGTGAAACTGCAAGTTAAGCAGTGTGAAGATTGCCAAAAGGCAAAACCGGCGCAGAACACGAAAGTTGGGCTTCATTCGGCCGATGTGGCTCGACTTCCGTGGGAAAAGGTGTTCGTCGACTATGTTGGCCCCCTGCCCCGATCCTCCTTAGGAAATACTTGTATACTCATTGTGTTGGATGCTTTCTCTAAATTTGTGATTATTTTACCGTTGAGGGACATGAAAGCTAAGACCACTGCTAACGCGCTCACTAGACGCGTGTGGGCGATATTTGGTGCCCCCCGAAGTTTAGTGAGCGATAATGGGCCCTGTTTTAGGTCTGCCACTTTCAAAGACTTGTGCTTTGGATGGGGCATTAAACACATAACCACCAGCCCCCACTATCCTTGCCCTAACCACGTGGAGCGTTTCAATAGGAATCTTAAGGTGGCCTTAACCATTTTCCACTCGGTTGATCATGCTAGATGGGATCGTGATATTGAGTTCTTAAATGTCGCATTTAATTCCGCGTTTCATGAGTCAACCAATGCCTCTCCAGCTTCGGTGTTCCTGGGTAGAGAACTCAACCACCCTCTGTTAACGGTATGGGATGTGGACCCCTTGCTGGGCGGGGATGAGAAGTTCTCGCATAAAGATAGGTGCCAAAAGGCCTTCGAAGCTTTAAAAAGGGCCCATGAAAAGGTGGCTGATAGGTATGACCTTGGACGTGCCCCTGTTTCGGTTGCTATTGGAGACCTGGTCCTCAATAAAAGTTATCCACAGAGCTCCGCAATTGACAAAATCTCAGCAAAACTCAGTCCGAAGTGGAATGGTCCATGGCGAGTGGAGCGCTTCCTCACCCCTGTAACAGTACTGATTAGTGATGTTGGTGACCCTTCAATCACCAGGCGGGCCCACGTATCTCAAATTAAATCCTGTGGCATCAAAGAGTCCTCATCCCTGGTCCAGGGATGAGTTTGTGTGTGAGTCCGTGCTGTAAAAGTGTAAGTGTTAGTATGTAAGTTATTTATCATCTCCGGGAAAGCCCGCAGATTAAGCAACAGTGATAATTACCAGATTTTGTATACTTAAGATTGTAAGATGGAATCTCCTAGTTGAAGCAATGTTAACTCCAATAAATGGATGATATCCTCGCAGGAGACATCATGATCTGGTATAATTCCAGTGTTATAGCAAAGTAAAATTACTAGAGAAATCTTTACTACAGGTTATATAATGACTATTTTTTTTTAATTGTGACTTTGAATGCTAGGTTAGATTTTTGCTTGCGATTGTAATGCTTTATATTATATCAGGTTGTGTACGGCTAGTGGGGAGATAAAATTCTGGTGGTGTTCGTTGGGTACTCGCTTTGTGTTTATTTGTTCAGTGGGATCCTTCATCCCTCCTTCATTCCTGTCGTCGAGCCTAAGAACAGAAGAGCCCGAAATGCCTTCGGTTTGGTACAGCGCAGTTGCTGGGGTGGCGAGGACAGGCTGAAAGGCGTGGAGCACTTGCCAGATTGACGGAGAGCGGTGTTGACCAGCTGCTGATACTGAGATCAAGGAAGACGTCACTTGGATCGCTGTGTCAAAAGCTTGGACCACCCGAATTCCTGAGAGCGGAAGAGGCTGCCTCGTGTAGGGGCGGAGGATTTGTACCGTGGTCGCATACTACACCGCCACCACTTAGTTCGCCTGGCTACTCACCCTGTTTTACTGCCCTGTCGGAGAACACATTCGAGGCCGAAGGCGAGCTTTTTCGACCAGTACGATCCACTCACACAACAAACAAACTCTATCTAACGTCCTGGAAGAACAACCTGTTGTTTCATCATCAAGATAGATGACAGTGAATAAAGCGCGTGCGCGATCTGATAAACTTGGCTGGTTCTCAATCGTCGTGTACTCGTCACCCCCCCCCCCCCCCGTTATCCAAGACCAAGACTTTCATAGCGTTCTGCGCAGGCGCCCATGAGGTCTTCTAATCGCCGATTGGACAATATGATATCGAATTATGGCTATTCATTCCAACCCCCTTTTTTCTCCTCTGAATTCAAATGAATAAAGGCGAGTGTTTGACATGGAATAAATCACTCTTTGATGCCACTAGCCGTTAGAGGAACTAATACTCCCAACAATGTAAGTTGACATAATGATGACGAGCTAGTTAGAGGTATTGCATCGTTAAATGGTAGACTGTAGGTTATAAATTGATTCTCCAGTATGTGAACAGTTTAGCAGTACTAAATGTAGTACTTTGGATACTTGTTGTACTTTAATGTTTTGATTAGAAATTTAGGACAATTTACTTTCAATATGTTTATATATCTAATTTCGCAGGTTTACCAAAATAGCCTTTGGAGAACTAAAGTTAGTTGCTTAGATATTTGTCATGTTATAATGTTATGATTAGAAATTTAGGACAATTTACTTTCAATATGTTTATATA
This sequence comes from Timema cristinae, assembly GCA_039000515.1. Lineage (NCBI taxonomy): Eukaryota > Metazoa > Arthropoda > Insecta > Phasmatodea > Timematidae > Timema > Timema cristinae. The sequence goes on from JBCFYV010003472.1 coordinate 17,147, forward strand.
TCTAATTTCGCAGGTTTACCAAAATAGCCTTTGGAGAACTAAAGTTAGTTGCTTAGATATTTGTCATGTTATAATGTTATGATTAGAAATTTAGGACAATTTACTTTCAATATGTTTATATATCTAATTCCGCAGGTTAAACAAAGTAGGTTTTGGGAAACTAAGTTTAGTAATTTAAATATTTGTTATGCTACATTGTTTTGATTAGAAATTTATTTCAAGTAACTTTCAATATGTTTATATATTGAATTCTGTGGGTTAACAAACGTAGGGTATGCTAGTTTAGGAGAACTAAGTATAGTACTTTAAGTAGTTGTCATGATATATTGTTTTGACTAGTTATTCAGGAGTATCTATGTTTTGATGACCAGAGCGAGTAAGAATGCGCCAAGCTTAAATTCTAAATATTATGTCATATATATATATATATTTTTTATATTTTACATCTTGTTATATTGTTAAATAAACTGGCCAAGGCTAAGTATCTTGTTATCTCCTGTTTTGTTTTTGCGAGGTCCCAGCCTTATATACAAGTTGTTTAAATATTAAAATAGGGAATATTTACTTAACTTGAGTGGTGATCAATAAGGATCCCTGTGATTTAACTAAATAAATGCCTAAACCATTTAAGCATGGTTGAATAGTTACAAACAACAGTAGATTTACATTATTAAATTTGCATAGGGTTGTGACAATCCCAAATAAAGTTAATCCCCTTGTATTATTTTATATGTTATGGCTTATATTTCCCCCTTCTAGGCTATGGGTGGTGTATCCCAGGTGCTCAATATTACTACTGTGATTATTAGTATTGTTGTACTATGTTACAATACACCCCTACTGCGAATTTTACTATATGTTGTAAACTTTTTTTCGTCTTACTATTCATTCGGGCTGTATATATTTTACACACTAGTGGGGTAGAACTGATGCATATAGAATTTAGATTAGCTGTATTAGCGTTTTGAAGAGAGCGAGTACCAATTGACGAAAAAGACAATTCTCAGTAGACCCGACTTGAATTCAAACTCTGACCTCACTATTACCGAAAAACATACTAGATAAGTATGACATTTAGCCCAATTGCGTAGTGTAGACAAAATAAAGGTTGTGTTTGTTAACAATGTTTTGTGGTTTTTATAGAGTATATTAAGGTGCGTACTCACAGTTTCTCCGTGCATGCTTGTGTAACACAACCTTGGCGAACCGGACCATCATGGACGATCCCACAATTTGATGATTTAAAATTAATGTTTCCTGAAACCATAATAACTATCGTAGATAATTAAAATTACTTAATAATAAATATCTATGGGGCTGGTGCATACAATGTTACATGTTTTAAATATATATCGTTTTTGTTGTTTAGTTAAAATGGAAATAGGGTTTACAAAATTTACAAACGAAAGTCAAGCATTGGTGTAGGAATTCGAGAGGTCATTAGAATGTTGCTTTGATAGAAAAATATCTGCACGACTAATAATTTATCAACATTAATTTGTTATTAGTTACTGTTAGTTTTAAAAATCTTTTATGCATGTAGGACTTGCTTTACTTCTTTTTTCTAATATTTTTAATAGATCAATAACACATCAAACTTTGATCATTAAACTAATTTTTCTAATTATTTTAATTATTGAATTATATTTTACAACTATCTAGTCCCGCAAATTCAAGTGCATTTGCTTTGTATTAAACCTTCTTCATTCTTTCTGTCTTAGCGTAATTAAAATACGTTGATCCTGGACGGGCATTATGACTGGGTACATTTTAGATTTAGTATTAGCGAGATTAACAAAATTTTCAATGATTGCATTAAAAAAAATATAATATTTTTAAATTGGGAGTATTACTCACCATGTCAGCTTTGCTTTGTACTAATTCCCTGATCTACACAAACACCAAAATAGCTCAGACATCAAGAAACCAGTAAGTTGCCGAACGTTGCTTTTTGACGAGAGACAGGATAAACCTAAATACCTTCATTGGGGAAGCCAAATGGTGGATTATACAGGCTTCACGAGATTGTTGTTTCTTTTTCCGTTCCATTATTTCATAATCGTAAGTTCTTACAGCCCTTTAATCTTTCGAGCGCATTCTTGGGGTGTGGTAGGGAATGAAACAGAAGCAGAAAATGTAAAGAAACAGCAGGGATAGAACCATATATATATTTGTACCTTACAGTTACCATTGTTATTGTTACTATGGTGTTTTAATCGTATAATTTAATTAAATATGTTATCATGGAAGTAAGCAAAGGTATATACAATATACTGTACCTGCTTCAGTGTATACATAGCATAAGGCGTCACTCTCCCAATAGACTAGACTGCTGATGGCTGGAAAATCGAGGTTTGAATCCCGGTAGGGTATACTGAGGGTGATATTTCGTAAATAGCATTAGACCGTATAGTACGGAATAAATAATATGCGAATAAAACCTTACCTTTGTATGAGAACATGACCGAACCAACCTTGCCAAAATGTGTAGTTATCCATCAGTCCATTTCAGCGTCTTCAGTTTTTCAGGAGAATTCCGAGGAATTTCCTAAGGCGATAATTATAGTGCTACCGCCCCTCTGTGTTTTTCGACCGGGCTTGGGACCGGCTTTGGCCACATTACCGGCGTTTAATGTCGTATCTCCATTTGATTCGACAAGAAACTATAGTGATTTTTAAATAACAAGCACGCTGTGGTATACTGGAAATAGGAGAGGGATATTCCAATTTTCTATTCATTGTTTCCTATTTTCCACATTATATTTTTTAGATTTTAAATTGTTTATAGATCCAATTTTCTAAATAATACCCGCCTCGGTGGCGTAGTTGGCTAACGCTCTTGTCATGTTGAGCTCGACTTCTGAGGACGGGGAGATCGACGTTCGAATCTCGGTCGAGTGTACTGAGGTGGTTTTTCCTAAATGGTTTTCCCCCTTCTCTCAACGCAAATGCGGGTTTATTTCCTCTAATTCAATACTCCGAAATTCCTAATCTATTAGCGTAATTAGTACTTAAAGCGTTTAAGCCGAATGTGTAGTAAAACGTTGTGCTAAATATTATATTAAATTTTCTAAATACAGTAAGTTGAACTAATAATTATAACAATAATAATTTATAATTTCCAGATGCATGTCATTTTGAAGAATTTTCAAGTGAGAACCACTCTAAATAGTTTCTGAAAGCATTACATTTTCAAAGATTTGTTGGTGAAAGACCACTTTAAATATCTTCTAGAAGCATCTTATTAAAAAAAAATTTAAGAAGAGGACCATTCCAAGTAGCTTCTTGGAAGATTCAATTTTTCAAAATATTGCTGAGTGAAGACCACATCAAATAGCTTTCAGAGGCATCTAATTTTCGAGGAAAATTCAGTCGAATAGGTTATCTAAAATGTTTATAGAAGCATCCATTTTTTTTTTAAATGGGGGAAGATATATTTTTAAAAATCTGGAAGAGAACTATTTAAAATAGCCTCTAAAGTTATCAAAATTTCAAAAATTTCTTGAAGAAGGACCACTCCAAATAACTTTTGAAAGCTCAAAATTTAAAAAAATTGGAGGGAGGAATACTCTAAATTTCTTTTAAGAGAGTCTGATTTCCAAAAATTGGGTGAAGAACCACTCCAAATTAGTGAGCTAAGCCCATGATAACCCACATGGTCTAAAAGGGTCAGTCTCGCAGGAGTCTACACTGACAATGACGGGAAGTTCGGTGCTTGAATCCTGGTCGGGTGCTCTTAGAGGGGTTTTAAATAAATGGTTTTCTATTCTAACTTCATGAAAATGCGGCTACATCTAATCTAAATTCTAGATATTTCATTCCTAATCATCTCATCCCTACATTAGCGTAGCAAGACGTGGAACCTAATTTGGTGGTTCCATGGTTTAGGGTGCAACTCTAAAGGTTGATTCACACATTAATATACGCTACGCCAAATTTAGCTATGCTATGCCACGTTATACTAGGTTTTAAAATCGCTGTCAAAAAATCTTCTAAAAAGATTAAATTTTTAAAAATCTCCAGGTGAGGATATTTACAAATATCATCCAAGGACAAAATATTTTTTAAATAATGTTGGAGAACAAAACTCAAAATAGTTTCTGGAGGCATCATATTAAAAAAAAAGGAGGACCATTCAAATTTGCATCGAAAAGGAAACTCTCCTCCCACTTTTTGTTTTGTTTCTCCACACACCATTCATCTCTACATAAAGAAGGTTCCACAGCCACTTGTCCTATTAATGGCTATGCTGACTTAATTATAGCCGGGATACAAGTATTCTGATAATTTTTCATTAACCTCACAAACTTCCTAATTTCCTGGGAAAATTCCCATTGTTCAACTAAGGGCTGAGCTTTCCTAGTAATTCCCGCAATTTACTTCGTTTTTATATGTTTTGATCCTAATTTAACTAGGTTATTTTTATCTAGGTCAAATAAAGTTTCTTATACAATATAAAAAAATATTATTAATTTGAAAATATTAGAGTATTATTTTTTGCGTATAGATATATCACAGATAGAATAGTAAATCGCGATGCTAGTAAAATTATCTAAACTACTAAAAATAGAAAGATTATAACTGCGAGCCCGAACTGGGTCGATTAATAGTGAGCTATTTATTGTTTTAAATGTGATTAATCCCCGTCCCGTGCCTGTAGGCATCCCTCTCAACAATGTTTTTATTCATCCGTCGGAAGCGGCGAACAACTCTGTGCGTTGTAACCCTAATAGGTTAGCCTCTGAATTTCTGTTTGTTCATGGCGTAGTGGAAATTAGTGTGGTGTAATTTGTGTCGAGTGTCGCCGTGGCCATTTCGCGCAGCCCTGTCAAGAGCAGACTAGTGGCGTATGAGTGTGAGGAAGAGTGGAGGCTCTTCCTCCCTGGGGTGTGTTGTTGTGTATGTCCCCAAGATGGTCACTGACTGCAAGTTATTGCTTTGCAGCCGGCCGCTTTATATGTCTTTCAACTACTGGTTGGCACCGTTATGATCAGCGAAGCTTAAGACCCCGCGCAGACCATCTTAGATTCTGTTTTGTAAGCGGATGAAAATAGATTCGTTGTCTGATGTCGGCTTCTTCTCGCGTGTCTTCGTAGTCTTCTCCATGAACAAAAGACGCGCCCGACCTCCTAGGTATCTCGTAGACAAGTGATCCAAATATATAGCAAATTTTAACATGGGTTGCCCCTGTTGCCCCAACCTCCCCACTTGTCAATAGAGTCATCGACAAGCAGTGGGAAGTTTTGGCTGATTTTATATGTGAGTTACAGGTTGTTTTCACAGACCCTTATCCTCGTTGCATGAACTTAATTATTCCATGAATTGGTACCTTTGAATTGTTTGTACAAAAATACACGGTTTGAGTTGTCTGTAGCCCGACACAAGATATTCACCTTGGCAGAAGCGCCAAGCGAGGTCACCTGTGAAAGGGCTATATTGCTTTGTGAGTTACAGGCAGCATTCGCTAGCCCTTATCCTCATGGAATGAGGGTGAAAACAGTGAATTGATGAACTTATATCTAATGAAGGATGGAATTGATTTGTGAGGTTGTGAATGATTACCTGAAAAAAATACATGTTTGATTAGTTTATATTGCACTTGATGAATGATGGAATTGATTGTGAAGTTGTGAGTGATCTACTCCAGCCTTGGACGTTTGTATGACCTTTGTTCATGTGGATCGTAGTCCCCTAGTGCTCTGATAATGGGATTATCGTGATTTCCTGCTTTTTCGTAGAAGTTGTTTCTCATTTCCTGGAAGAGTTCAGCAAGCTTCTTGTTTTGGGTCTTTACGTGTAGTTGGTCAATCCTTGTTCGCATGTCTACGCCAGTTATCGTCCTGAGTACTCGGTTTTGAATTGTCTGCAGCTTTTTGAGATGCGTCTTAGCTGCATATCCCCATCCTACACAGGCGTAGAGTAAGATCGGCTGGATTTCAGTTTTGAAGATCGTGATTTTTGTTCGTTGGCTTAGTTGCGTTCCTTTCAGTAGTGGATAGAGTTGAATGAATACAGCCATTGCTTTTTTGCAGGTCTCGGTGATATGTTTAGTCCATGTTAGTCGCTTGTCTATGTAGATTCCTAGGTATTTGGCGTCATCCTTGAATGGTATATCCTCTTCGTATATAGTAAAGTTGGCCGGTGGCACCTGTCTTTTCCTGGCTACGACCATTGCAGTGGATTTTGTTGCGTTCAATTTTATCCTCCACTTTGTCAGCCATGATTCAAACGTCTTTAGGTATCTTTGTACGGCTAACGACGCATAGTAGATGTTATTTTCTCTTGTATAAATCAAGGTATCGTCGGCGAATAGTCGTATTGTCATTTTTGTCTTGATCGGAACGTCAGCCACGTAGATGTTGTATAGGAAGGGAGCCAGCACCGACCCTTGTGGTACTCCCGCCTCTGCTTGGATTTCCCCCGATAGTGTGCCCTCAACAGAGACTCGGAATTTTCTATTGCACAGGTAGCTGTAGATTAGTTGCACATCGCCCCTTGGAAAGTTAAAGGTTACCATCTTTTGGATGAGGCCGAGATGCCACACCTTGTCAAACGCTTTTTCGATATCCAGAAATATGGCTATTAGGTACTGTCTGTTATTAAAACTGTCTGTGGCGTCCTCTATGAAGTTTAATAGTGGATGGATTGTTGAATGGTGACTTTTAAACCCAAATTGGAGGTCCGGGATTATCTTGTGTGCTTCTGAATGTAGTTTTAGTCTCGTTAGTATAAGTTTCTCGAATAGTTTGCCTATCGTGCTTAGTAGGCTTATAGGTCGCCTATTTTGAGGAAAGATGCCGTTTCTTGCCTGGCTTTGGAATAGATATAACCTTGGCCTCTTTCCAGGTGTTTGGGAAATAGGCGATTTTGAGGGCTGCATTAAATATATGTGTTAGCTGGGCTATTGCTTCTTTAGGTATGTTTTTTATCGACTCGTTTTTAATCCCGTCTAGTCCAGGTGCTTTTTTAAGTTTCAGCTGTTTTATTGTGATTTGGAGCTCCTGTTCTGTGATGGGGGTGGGTAAATCTGTTAAGGGTCTTTGAATATAGTCGTGTACGGCTCTGGTGACGTCTCTGTTGAAGTTTGATCGTGTGCGGGATTTGGTTTGAATTGGTCCTCAAGTGTTAGAGCAATTGCATTTGCTTTGTCCAGGCTGGAGTAGGCCATACCCTGTTGTCCATGGATGGCTGGCGTGTTTGTTTTTTTCGAGGTCCCCTTTAGTACTTTTGTTATAGTCCAGGTTCCCTGCATGTTAAGGGCTGAGTCAGTGACGAATGTGTTAAAATTTGTTCTCCTGATTTGGTTTACCGTTCTTTTCACTATTGCCTTTAGACGGTTATATCTGATGCGTTCATTTGGTGATCTTAGTCTCTGCCAATCCCTACGTGCCTCCCTTTTTTGGGCTTGTATATAACTTAGTTACGGATGGTCGACTCTGAAGTCATGGTGTTTTCGTGAAATCGTAGTATTAAGTTTGTAGGTTTCTTGGAGCGTTGTTGTGAAGAGGTCTACGGCTGCGTCGATATCGTGTTGAGTGTGTACGTCTAGATTCCTTGGTAGGGCTTCTTGTAGGTCTGTTTTGTATTTGATCCAGAGTTGTGCTTATCATTGGATATCACCAGTTAGTTTGGTGCTGTAAATTTACTTCCCACTCACATAACAGAGGATTATGATCAGAATCAAGCTCTTGGAGTACTGTAAGGGTGTCTGGCATTATTTTCAGATTTGTTAGAACTATGTCTAATATGTCCGGTCTATGTAAATGGTTTCCGGGATAATGGGTGGGAGTGTCTGGTGCTATGATGTTGTATTCTGCTTCGGTCGAATGGTCCTCCAGTATCCTCCCGTTCCTGTTTGTAATCCTACTATTCCACAACGTGTTTTTACTATTTAAATCACCACCAATATAATAGTTGTCAGATGATGTAATATTGTCTAAGTCTTGTTTCAGTAGGATTTTTGTCGGTAGATTGTAAGCCGCCACAAAGTTAATATGACCTGTTTTTGTGCTGATTGATATGGTTGTGGCCTCGAGGTTTTCCATGTCGTTGATGTTTGCCCTGTAGTGCGGTAGATAGTCTTTTATAATGACAGCCGTACCTCCTCCCTTTCTGCGTTCCCTGTCCGCCCTGTAGATATTATGTCCTGTGATGTTAAATCGTTGGTCTGTCTTTAGATGCGTTTCACATATAAGCGCCAAGTCAACTCCGTAGGTTCCTAATAGTTCCTCAAATTCGTGCTTCTGATGTAGAATTCCGTTGGCGTTCCATATTAGTATTCTGAGTTGATTTTTAATTATATTTTGTGGATTAATCGTCATTTGTACCAAAGTAGAAGTCGGTGGCTGATTCTATTATTATCATCAGTTTTGACATTTTGTCGTCTGCCTGTTTAATTTTTGGTATGTAATTCTTGATATGTTTAAGTAGACCGCAAATGTTCATCTCCTTGAATATCGTTAAAATTTCTTTGAAGTCAAAAGCGGTTGTTTGTTCTTCTTCCTTAGTCTGTTGTGGGTCGCTCCGTTTGGCAAGTAGGGTGTTTCTGTATGAACGTGGCGCATTGCTAGTGTTGGTTGTTGGCGTTATTTTGATTGGTAGTGGTGGGAAATCTTGTTTTGTTGTTGCCATCTTTTGTGTGGGAGTAGATAGTTTGTCATTTTTTTGCTGTCTTTGGTCCAGTTTTTTCTCAATCAATTTTTGGTATTCAGGGCACTTTGAGTAGTTTGCGGTGTGGCTACCGCCACAGTTCACATACTTAGCAGGAGTTGTGTTGTCTTTATTTTTGCAGTCAGAAGTCAAATGGGTCGTCAGGCATTTGACGCATCTGGAATTGTTGGCGCAGTTGTTCTTAGAGTGCCCGAATTTTTGACACATATGGCACTGTAGGATGTAGTTTTGTGTTTGTACATAGTGTTCTATCTTGACACGGGTGTTATTGATGTAAGTTTCCTGAAAAAGTTTATAGTTCTCGTCGGTTCTTGGGAGAGTGCATATGAAAATTGGTAGTAGTTTGACGATATCTTGTGTTGCATTTTCCGTCTGTGTTTTGGAAGTAAATTGTCTGATGTCAGTTGCTGTATAGCCCATTGTATGAAGCTCCTCCTTTATTTCGTCAGTGGGCATGTTGGGTGGGAGCCCTTTTATGACAAGTTTTAGGGGCTTGTCTCTCGGGAGCGTAAAGGTATGATATTCTTGCCCTGTTTGTTTGAGATAGGCTTGTAGGGTCTTGAAGTCATCGAGGGTTGAAGTGTGGATTTTGAGCCCGTCTCTTATATAAAATATTTTGAAGGTCCCTGTCATGGTTGTTTTCATAGTCTTTGATATTTTGGAATAATTTGCCGTCCCTGCTAAGACTATGGGTGGTATTCTTGGTTTGGATTTTTGAGAGTTTGAGGTGTCTTGTCTAGCGTTTTCGATTGGTAGTTGTATGGTTTCCATAGGTTCGTCCTCACGAACTGTCAGTATCTCGTATTGGTTGGCAACTTTGACTGATTTTGGAGGTTTGTCCTCCTTTGGTTTAAATATAAGTTTCCTCTTTAGGATAGAAGCGTCAGTGAATTCGGATTCCTCCGTCTCATTATCTGATAGTTCAACGTTAATGTCCTCATCCTCAAGATTCCTAGCCCAATCCTGAGTTTGGTGTCGTTTCTGTTGTGCACGTCCATGCTCTGCTAGCTTGTCCATCTTTTAAGTTTGTTGTTGGCCCTGAGAAGGGCCTACAACAGTTTAGTTGGTTTTTGTTATTTTTTATTTGTCAGTTATAGTAATTTGTCCGTGGTACGACCACTTGATGATATGCTCACCTTTATGCCGTTGTACACAGATGATTTAGAATATTTGAAGTAAATTTCCAAGGATTAAGCTACTATTCAAACGTTGAATTTAAGCAGATTAGCCGCCTATTCCGGATAGGCCGGAACCTCAACCGTCAATCAACCTTCTAACTCTGCTATCACTATTTTTAGAATACGAGGAGTGAAGTCAACCTTCTAACTCCGAATATTCAATTCAAGTGAGTGTCGTCACGTCCGTCTCGTCTCCTGTGCAGCAGTTTTTAAAAACACTGGGTCTATCTATATATGTTGACCTTCACGGAACATAGCCAAGAGAGCTATCCACTCACACCACCCTGCCACGTGAACTATCTAATGTAAGCGCACATAAGAATGATAGTCTGCTCATATTACAAACAAAGCCAATAAATATTTTAGGCCCGTAGGCCGCAGGCCCTCCTCCATTCTCCTAGCGCTTCAAGCCTAATTCTTTTAGCTGCTAGTCCTGCTTGTCTTCATCTTTAATAAGGGACTTCGGACATCTAAGTTTTCTTCCTCTTATTCTCCTTCTTCTTTTCACCCTCATTGAAGATTCTAAATTTCTTCTTACTCATCAAATTTTCACTATTCCAAGCCAATCTCTTCCTCACTTTATCTCTCATACAGTAGTCTATTTTTTCAGTACTCTTCTTCTCCATCTTCTGTATCAAACCATCCCCGAGTCTTTTCCTT
>JBCFYV010003473.1:0-28142 GCA_039000515.1 Timema cristinae
TTTGGACCAGCGTGTAATTTGGACCAGGCCTTATTTTGCAGAAAGAACTAGAGATGGCACCACCTCTCGGATGGGGAAGTGGTCGTTTGATGTCAAGGAGCTGCTACCACCATTTTTGTTCACTCGAATGGGAGCATCTGCTCTGCGGGGGTTTTGATTTAACGAGGCGTGATTTTTCCTATTATTTGTGTTCGGTTACAGGATAGTGTATTGTTCACTTCTACAGTTAGAATTGAAGCGAAATTTTATTTGTTTATCAATAAAACCTTAAGGTAAGATATTTCATAATTATATTAAAGTATTTTCAGATACTTTACACATTATGTTATAAAATTATTAAGTTTAGAGTTATGTTAATTTGGAACATATCAGAGTGTGTAATTTGGACCACTGGTCCAAATTACACGAAGCTTAATAAATCGCTCTGCCTTTCCAGATGACAACTAGAGAAGCCAGAAAAGCAAAAGGTGTGTATGGTAAATGGAAAGATGACGATCTAAAATTGGCTTTGGCAGCTGTGAAGGATGGTGTTGGTGTTAATGAGTCGGCCAGGAGGTACAACATACCGAAAACGACGCTAAAAAGATATATCCGTAGTCAAGCAATCACCTCTGAAGTTCGAATTGGTCATCCAATTGACTTGCCTACTGCAGTAGAAGATGATCTTGTTAATCATCTGATACTTTTGGAAAATATGTTTTATGGGTAAGCATTTTAATTTTATTATTTACTAAATAGTTGTTTTATTAGTTTGTATGCTTGATGCAATTAAAGTACTAAAACTTTAAAAAAAATACTAACATTTTGCTTTATTCAACAAGAATTTGTTATATATATATAATATATATATATATATATATATATATATATATATATATATATATATATATATATCCGTTTCTGTCTAGAATACAGTGTGCAACCTTTGTTCTTTTTTCCAGCCTGACTAGAAAGGGCGTGATGAGACTTGCGTTTGAAATAGCAGAGGCAAATAAATTGCAGACGCGTTTCAACAAGGAAAAGCAATCAGCTGGCAAGGAATGGTTTGAGGGTTTTATGAAGCATCACCCTGAGCTGAGCTTAAGACAGCCAGAGCTAACCTCTCAGGCTAGAGCTTCTGGTTTCAACAAGGTTGTAGTTTATAAGTTCTTTAATGTACTAGAGAATATTGTTGATGAACATAAAATTACTGCTGAAAGAATATTCAACATGGATGAAACTTCTCATACAGTTGTGCAACGCCCAGAAAAAATCGTGGCCCAGAAGGGCAAACACCAGGTAGGAGCTATTACTAGTTGTGAACGAGGACAGAATGTGACAGGGGTTTACGCTGTCAGCGCAGCAGGTTTATACGTCCCACCAATGTGTATCTACCCCAGCACTGGGATTCTGTATCTTTTCTTTCGCACTATCGATCGATGGTTTTGAACGAGAGTCATCGCCTGTTATATCGAATTTCGTATTACAGTTCTTTGCTTGAAAGAGCGCTATCTTCGCAGAATCAATTCTCTGAGGTATCGTTCGGAAACGTGATTAAATGAGGGCCTGTGAAGCGAGGCTACCTCCACAGCTAATTGAAACACGCGACTTATCGGGGTGGGAAGAAAGGATTTGAAAATATAGCTTTGGATTAAAATTGAAACGAGATAAGCTATTAATTCAAGTAATTTATATAAATACTCTGTGCAAGCGGTAATTTAAAATTCCACATTGTTTCATAAATAACTCCCTATTTAATAATCATTTATCCTTTTAATCACTTAATATGCATGATGTTTGTAATTTTAAAATAGGCCTACATTTCTATTTTGAAAATATTTAGTTTATTTAGTAGGTAGAGAACATTTAAATAACATTTCGTGATGATCAAAGGGGTAGTGAATAAATATATATATAATATTAGTTGAGCTTTGTTTAACTATTATACTACATTAAAAGTTTAAAAAGGTCTTGTCCAAAAATGTCTGATAAAGACAAGGTTATGCCATGCCATCTTTGAAAAAGTATGTAAGCCAATATATTGTGTAGTGATTTTATAGGATGCCACACAAATCCAGTTTCCCCATCACATACCTGTCAATCTAAAAATAAAATATAGTGCTACTTATTTTTGGCACCGCCTCTTACTATCCGTTTTGTTACATGCCTATATACTGCTTACCCTACTTTGTTAGGAATTAAGGAGGTTGAATTTGGAGGAAGTGTACTCGCATTTGCATGGAGAAAGAGTGAAAATCTACTTAGGAAGACCACCCTTAGTACACCTGGCCTTGATCCAACCCCGATCTCCAACAGTCTAATCTATTGCGAGAATAGCGCTTTAGACCACATGGCCACCAAAGCAGGTAAATCCTTACTAATATTCACATTATCCACATTACACCTGTTTTGTGCTTTTAAATAACCAAAGGCTCATAGCTAACGAGTTTTAAATGTTTTCTAAAAAACTACCATCTTAGTTGAAAATAGACCCTATGTAGTTACGAAATTGATAAAACCCTTGCTGAATAAATTTATATATTATTTTACATGATTAAGCAAAAGTAACAACTAAATAATTAGTGATTGCAAGAAAATCATTCTGACGAAGTTATTTTAATTATGAAGGATTGATTTCCACCAATAAAGTATTTTTTTAAGTAAATTAATAAATGTTGCATGTAATGTAACTATTAAAAGTGGTTTGGTTTGTTAAGTTATAACTAATTCAGTTAAGGAAAGCATATTTTATGTGTATCTCTTTTAGAACAATATTAGTTCTAAATAATATTACCAATTTAAATGTACACGTTTACTTTGTAGTAAGACTTGTAGAAGGTCATGGAGGGAACTTCTGTTATTTCTGTTGAATACAACTCCTTCAGTTGTTTCTTGAAGAAATGTTGGATGTCCCACAGAGGGGTGTGATGGTGGACCTCAATGACCCAATTTGTGCCAAAGTCAAAACTACTTGTTTTATGTTGATTATATGGATTCATAAACAAATAAGCTAATATGTGTGTAATCACTGTTGTGAGGTGAACCTTAGGCAAATTAAACTTTCTTAATATACTTTAATTAGCTTTCAGACCAAGTTCCCTCAGGGCTGGTTTTTCATCCTCACTCCATTGAAGTGTGTAACCCTAAAGTTCATACATCTCTTTTCTAAACAAATGTTTTCCATTGCATCTTACTAACCATTTGTGCTATGCACATATGCACTGATTATGCTAATGTGTTTGGGATAAGGAAGGTTGGACTTAGAAGTAGTGTATCTGCATTTGCATGGAAGGAGAGAGGAAAACTATTTAGGAAAAATTACTTTTAGAACAGCTGATTGAGATTCAAAGCTTGATTTCTCTATCATTGCGTGTCCAGTCTACTGCGAGTGTGCCACTTATACAAATTGACTACCGAATTTGTAAACCATTTGTCAAAATCGGCTTTATGTCATACTAATACACATGATGAATACTTACCTTTTCAAACTACACTACATTTAGATACTTGAATTTCAAGATGTTCCTAACACTATTTTAACAATAAATTCTGGAATAACTTTAAGGGGTCATCCATAAACAATGTAACACTTTTTCTTAAATCCTCCATGTAGACATTTAGCCCCCACATTTTTCCTAACAGCATTATGTGGTTTACAGCTTACCCCTAGTGAGGCGACAACTGAAAAATTAGTATCAAATGACTTCGCTTGTATACCCACTAGAAAACATGACAGTAACATACATTACTAAACAATCATGAAACCAAGATAATTGGAAGTCTTGACACCTTGTCTCAATATTTGTCTATACATTGAGCTAAGGGATAGAAGATTAATTTCCATCAAAACCGATGAATTTAGTCCCCATGACAGTGATGAATTAACAGCCGAGTGACATTTTGGTGTCTATAAGAGTTAAGTTAGTTTGTAAATAATGTGTTTATATAATTAGTAAGTTTACCCCGTTTTGCTTGATAAACACAGCCTTGGCATTTTCTTCTTCTATCAATGGCATCACATCTCAAATATTCTTTTTAAATGAAAAGAGGCTTATATTAGTCTTATTAATATAGAATTGAAAAACAAAGCATTTAAATAGATACAAATTTCTGACATTTTTAACAATTATTTTACAAGTGAGATTTAAAAAAATTAAGATAGTTATTATTTGTGACAGTTTCTAAATGTTCTTCTGAATGGGTACTCAGGAGTTGTCGGCAGCTCATAAGACAGCATGCCGAACAAAATGAAGTCCTCGTGGTGTGTGTCTATAAACAAAGATGAAACAAAAACGAGTTATTAAAATTAATTGCATGCATACTTATTGCAATAGCTAGGCTATAATAAGGTTATTCTTTCATTTATTCATACATCAAGACATGTGATATTCCGCTGATATTTTTGTAACAATAGGCGCTACCTAAAAAATAACTAAATTGTTATCAAAGTCGACTGCAAATAAAATATTTGAATTTTAAGTTTTTCCGACCAAAATCCTGTTACAAATAGTCCTCCTACCTGCAATAGTAGCTCATAAAATGTATAAAATACATCTTTAAGGCCTAATGTGTGAAGCTTGCTGATAAATATAAAACTACAGAGTAATCTTAAACCAATAAAGTGTGTTAGATACTACTTACAAATAACTGTTTTTTTAGGTTTAGTAGAAATGCAATTAGGCCCTAATTGATTTACCATGAGAAATATATAGTGATATTGTGCTACTACAATATAATTGTAATAAGTGTAACCAGGGTTGTGGACTCGATAGGCCATACCTTCGACTCTAGCTTCTATAGTTTTCTACTGTCTTGACTCAAGACTCCTCCATCAATGCCAAATGTATATAATATTAACCAGCAGGTAATAAAGAATCTATTATAAAGTAAAATAATTTTACCATAGTAAATGTATTGCTAATTAATTATTATTATTATTATTGTGGTTTAGAGGCCCATCGACACATCGAGGTCATTAGGGCCTTGAAATATATTTAAAACATAATAAAATCCCGATAGGGGAGAGATATAATCATTCACCACCTGAGACACTCCATAGGAGTGCTCGAATGGGCTCAAAGTACAATTGAGTAAAACACCTGCTAAAAAAACCCACAGGTGTATCACTCTAATAAAAAACAAAACAAACATATTAAAACAATATATTAGTTAAAAAGACAAAACTAACATGTTAAAATAATTATTTTATTAAAGTTTGTTAAAATGGATAAAACGACAAGACAAACATATTAAAGTATACTAAAATCTTAAAAAGGGTCTCAATATGAGATAAAATCCAGATGAGCCACTTTATAAAAGTGACTCAAATGGCACTAAAAAGATTCGCCTGGCGTATAAAATGGAGTAAACAAATAACTCCTTCAGCGCTGTCGCGTAATAAAAAACGAAGGTCACCTTTAAAATCAAGGGCCAGGCGAATAGGGGCATATCTGCGACACTCCACCAAAATGTGGTGCACACTAAGGGGAGCATCGCAAAATTCACACACTAGAGGTGGGTCCCCTCTGAGTAAAAATCCGTGGGTTAGAAAAGTATGCCCGACGCGGAGTCTCGTCACGATGACCTCCTCTCTCCTAGACTTTCGTATAGAAGAGGGCCATCGCGACACACCGTCCCTGATGGACCGCAGCTTGTTCTGAGCAGGGGTCGAGACCCACTGCTCGTGCCAGGTGCGTAAGACTCCACGCCGAACATAACCCTTAAGATCTAAAAACATGACACCCAGACTCGCCTCCGGAGGCAAGCTCGCTGCCTCCTTTGCTGCCTGGTCCGCCAGTTCATTCCCTGGAAGACCAGCGTGACCAGGAATCCAGCAAAAGGCGAGCCGGGTGCTTAATGAATATATTTTTAAAATTTGTTCATGTATCATCTGCACGAGGGGATTCCAGGAATAAAGTGTGGACAATGCCAACAGAGAACTCATGGAATTCGTGCAGATGAGAACAGAGCTGTGACTATTTCGATATATAAAACACAAAGATTTAAAAATGGCATACAATTCAGCCGTAAAAACACTGGTTTCTTTAGGTAAACCAAATTTAAAATTGGATCCTTCCACAACAAAAGCACATCCCACGGAGGCTCCAGATTTAGAGCCATCAGTGTAGATTCGCTCAAATCCGTGAAAGCGAGTGGAGAGGAGCTCATTAAAGGTCCTCTCATATACAAAGTTTGGGGTGGTCGCTTTAGGGAACTTGGAAAGATCAAAATTGCATTTCAGAGGGCGTATTTACCAGGGAGAAACTCGACCTGGTGATATGGGGATAGCCTTTGGCAGCACTATCCCACACGTGTCGAAAACCGATATCATCCGGATCCCAACCGGCCTTGTACTACGCCATTTGGTTTCATACAAGACACGGTTAGGGGGATGAAAAACAGGGCGGTAGGCAACATGCTCTGGCATGCAGTGCAGTTTGGACACGTAAGATGCCAGGAGGTAAGACCGCCGGTAAGAAAGAGGGGGCTCACCGGCGTCGGCACAGATGCTGACGACTGGACTGGTACGAAAAGCACCAGTAGCCAGTCGAATGCCAGCATGGTGGACGCTATCGAGCATCTTTAACGCCGAGGGTCTAGCGGAACCATAAACAAAACTGCCATAATCAAGTTTTGATCTCACCAAGGCTCTATAGAGGCGCATCAAGGTTTCCCTATCCGCACCCCAGGACCGACCGCTAACCACTTTGAGCAGGTTTAGTGCTTTTATAGACCTCGCTTTCAGGTCTTTGATGTGGGTGATCCAAGTTAATTTAAAATCAAATAAAAGTCCCAGAAACTTTACGGTTTCTGAGACTGGAAGAACGGCGTAGTTCATTAAAATATTGGGGGCTGGCTGTATTCCGCGTAATCTATGGAAGTGGACGACCGTCGTTTTGGCTGCAGAGAAGCGAAAGCCATTACGCGATGCCCAAGACCAAAGATTGTTAACACTCAGTTGTATCTGTCGTTCAGCCCTGTGGAGACTTGATGAACTGCAATAAATTGCGTAGTCATCCACAAAGAGGCATGAACGAACAGGTGAGCGCACGTTGTCCACAATACTATTTATCGCGATAGCGAACAACGTACAGCTCAGAATACTACCCTGAGGCACCCCATTTTCTTGAATAAAATCCTCGGATAAGGTGTTATTTAACCTTACCCGAAAGTGTCTATCCGACATAAAATTAGATATAAAAGAAGGAAGGTTTCCTCGAAACCCCCAATTAAAAAGTGTTTTCAAAATGCCGTACCGCCAGGTGGTGTCGTACGCTTTCTCCAGATCGAAGAAGACAGCCAAGAGGTGCTGTTTATGGAGGAAAGCGTCACGAGCTGCTGTCTCAAGGCGAACAAGGTGATCCATCGTGGATCGGTTACGGCGAAAGCCACATTGCATATTGGATAGTAGATTGCGGGATTCTAGATACCATATAAATCTTTTATTGATCATTTTCTCTAATATTTTGCATACACAACTAGTTAAGGCTATCGGTCTATAACTAGTTGGCTCTAATTTATCCTTGCCACTTTTATATATTGGGATAACGGTTGCTTGCCTCCACAGTTTTGGGAATTGACGAGATTCCCAAACACAATTGTAGAGGTCTAAGAGGAACGCCCGTCCAGCAGGGGACAGTTGGCGCAACATTTCGTAATGGATATCATCCGGGCCAGAAATTGTATTGCCCGCCTGGGACAGGGCATAGGTAAGTTCCTCTTTAGTAAAGGGGGAGTTATAATCCTCCCCCCGACTTTGGCCAAAATAAATAGTAAGGCGATCGATGCTTCGCTTATGCACCAGGAACTCGTTAGAGTAGCTCGCAGTGCTAGAAATAGCGGCGAACATCGAGCCCAATACATTGGCCACCTCCATAGGGGAGGAGACAAGTGAACCGTTAGACATGAGTGCGGGTATATTAAAAATGGTATTTTTGCTACTACGTACTTTACGAATGTGATCCCAAACCTTGGTTGTGGGAATGGAAATAGTAAGGGTAGAAATAAACTGTCTCCAAGACTCTCTTCTGCTTTCTCGAATAATACGGCGAGCTCTAGCACGTAGAATCCGGAATGACTCCAGATTCTCCGAAGTAGGACGTCGATTAAAGATACGCAGGGCTCTTCGACGGTTAGAAATAGCAAGCCGGCACTCCTCGTTCCACCAAGGAACAGGACGGTGGCGCGGGTTTGGCGAGGATTTAGGGATGGATGCCCTCGCCGCCGCTATGACCGTCGAAGTGAATTGCCCAGCCTTAACATCGACGTCGGGAGAATGGGGTTCGTCGAATACGGCGAGCTCGCGGAATTTATCCCAGTTAGCACGTTTAAGAACCCATTGGGGTAACCGTGCTGTACTGGGAGGATCTTTGATTTTTGAAAGCAGAATGGGAAAGTGATCGCTGCCACATAGTTCCGAGTGAACCTCCCAAAGGTAGTGAGCAGCAATCCCGGGGCTACATAGAGCTAGGTCGATGGCAGAGGATACACCATTAAAGGTGGAGAAGTGTGTCTGGGTCCCGGTGTTCATTAACACCAGGTTTCCCGAGACAAGAATATCCTCTACCATCCTCCCGCGGGCGTCTGTAAAATTAGACCCCCACACCAGGTTATGCGCGTTAAAGTCCCCCAAGATGATATAGGGGGCGGGAAGTTGTATAAAGAGGGCCTCTAGTGTCCTCTTGGAAACACGTTCACCTGGTGGGAGGTAGATGCAGCATACAGTTACCTCCATAGGAAGGGAGACTCTGACAGCGATCACTTGGAGATCAGAAACAATATTAATATTCTTATGATATATAGTACTTCGTGCGAATATAGCCACACCTCCACTAGCCCGATCAAAGAAAGGCTTGTCGGTACGATACACATCGTACTCACGAAGCATCGGGTTGTCAGTTGGGCGGAAGTGGGTCTCCTGCAAACACAAGATGGAAGGATGCAGGGAAGAAATTATTAGTTTGATTTCCTCTACACGAGCATAGAAACCCCTACAATTCCATTGTAGTAGCGACATAAGTTATTAGTATGAAATTTAGTTATCCTCGCAATCCATTTCACTATCATTTAAGAATAAAAATTTTTGAGGCCCTTTTTAGGCCCTCTTGCCTTTCCCAGTCTCTCCTGTACTTCTCGCTTCAGGAGAGGCTTCGGCTTATTTTGGAGAGACTGGGTAGCCGGATTCTTGTTCGAAGGTTTTAAGGCCTTCGACGCTTTTTTAATATAAAATTTTTCGGCGGTCTCTCGCTGGTCGTTCTTCAAGGCACCAGTGGGACTCGCCTTAGCGGCCTCTCCTGTTCCGCAACTCGTCCCCACCTCCAGAAGCCCAGAGGTGGGTGTGAGAGGCTCAACAACGGCCGCCCTTGTTTTAGTACCCCGAGGCGGGCTCGGGGGTGTTCCCCGAGGTGGGCTCGGGGGAGTTCCTCGAGCAGGTCTCCTCGGTGGTATAGGTGGGGGAGACGACCGTTGTGGCGGTTTGGCCTCCTTTAAAAATTTAGGCGCCACAGAAGTTGGCGCGGAATCAACATAAATGTCTCGAGAAGAGACCAATGGTACTGGTCGCGTTGGATCTTTAGTAAGATTAACTGCGCAATGGCAGTTAGGACAGTTTATATTTTGACTGACAATCCGGCTATATGAAGTTTGAAATACCGGAGCTTGACTTGATACGTATTCCTTGCGTGCCTGGGCATATGAGATCTTCTTTTCAAATTGTATCTCCAGGACTTTCTTCTCTACCTTCCATTTTGGACAGGCCCGAGACCAGGCGGAATGCGGACCCATGCAGTTGACGCAGTATTTAGGAGACTCGCATGGTGTTTCGTGAGCCTCCTGTCCACAATCCGCACAGGTTGGGTTACCACGGCATCGCAGCTTCGTATGCCCAAATTCCTGGCACTGAAAACAGCGCCGAGGGTTAGGGACATACGGCCGGACCCTGAGCACGTGGAAGCCTGCTCGGACCTCCTTCGGAAGGGTAGGAGTCGCAAATGTTAGGATATACGTATCCGTCTTCTTTTCTTGTCCATTCTTTTTTGTGACAATACGGTACACTTCGGTGACATGCTGGGGGGAAAGGTCCTCACAGATCTCCTCAATGCTTACGCAGTCGAGGTCATAACAAGTGACCACTCCTTGCAAACATTGAGGAACCTGTGGGGCTCCACCTTCACCTGTATATTTACCGTATTACTCAACGGTATTTCGGAGATCGCCATAATATTTGAGGATTGAGTGTCGGTCATAGTCTGAATCATAATGGTGCCATCGCGCAGTTTCCTTATTAAAACGTCAGATTTTGCTGCTCCATTTATCACTCTTTCGAGGATAAATGGGCTGACACGTTTCAGATCTACACTTTCATCCACTCGAGACATCACCAGGAAGCGGGGCTGGGGCCTCACCACTTCCTGGCTTTTCATCAAAACAGGGCTGGACGGCCTTACCCGTTTCCGCCTCTTATCATTAATACGGCCCTGTGAGGGGCCGGGCAGTGAGATGCCAGCGGAACTTGGCAGTACGGTGCCAGCAGACAGTAAGGTGTCAGCTGTGACAATTAACTCATTCATGAGTGGGAGGACAACCTGCAAAAGTACTCGAATCGTAGACCCAGGTTGATCCAGTTGGTTCTACCACATAGGGCCCTGTTAACTCTTCCGACGAGAGGCTCCATACGACGCTAGACATGACAACCTTCATATGGAGCATCGCCGGAAGAGAGGTCACCGCAGCAAGTGTATGCAGGAAAGTGCTAATTTTACGTCCGGGACCCTCATGAACGCAACCGGTCTTTTCTCAAGGTAGGGTACCCGGTTGTCATCCCTAAGGCCCTTCTACCAAGATATTACAACCGGCGCACTTTCATTCAGGAGCTCAAGGCAGTGGTATCCAATAATAAACTGAGAGGAGCCGGGTTAGTTGCCAAGGTCGTCAACGGAAAGGCCAAACGCCTCTGTGCAGGATGAACGGCAGGGGAAGGGAAGAAAGAAGGAAGGAAGAAGTAGGAAAAAAGAAACAAGGAAAAAAAGAAAGTGAAAGGAAAGATGTAGGATAGGGTTGTCCTGCACGAGGTACATCCTGCACAGATGCCTCCCCTTTTAGTCGCCTCTTACGACAAGCAGGGGATACTGCGGGACTATTCTAAACCCCGTCCCGCAGGGGGTGCTAATTAATATATATTAGAATTTTAAAATACTAAATACTAAAATGATAACGCAGGAAATTTCATCACCACCACCACGTGAATCATTAGGCTACTTAGGTCCATAGAACATAAAATATGTATCTTTTATTATAATTTCTGAAAAGAAAACTCTCTTATATTTCTATTAAAGTAAATATGCATTTAACTGTGCATTTAATAAAATTTAGAAATAGTTTTTAACAGAAAAAGAGGTTATAGACCTATCTTGAAACCAAAGAATGTACAAACTTAAGCCTAACAGAGCATTCATAATCATTTTTCCTAGTTATAATTTACAAATTTTTATTTTGAATCAGAGTCAGTACCTTTCTACCAACTC
The DNA here is from genome assembly GCA_039000515.1 of Timema cristinae. Lineage (NCBI taxonomy): Eukaryota > Metazoa > Arthropoda > Insecta > Phasmatodea > Timematidae > Timema > Timema cristinae. Next base: position 11,502 of record JBCFYV010003473.1, read on the forward strand.
CAACACTGACATTAACTACTGTATATAATGATTAATTGCTGTTCCTAAGTTAGCATCAAAGTACTGTTAGTATTTAGTGGAGAAAGTATTTTTGCTATCTAATGGTTCTAATTTTATGCTAAGATATTATTATTCTCAGGAAGCTTACTTGTTAAATTATCTATTAACTTTGGTCCACTGGGTTCTGAACAGGAATGTGGGTGCAGTACCTATATGCAACCTCAAATACTTTGAAGGTCAGAAGTGCAGACACATCAAGGGCTTACTGCCAATAGTGTGGACATTTCCTTCGGAACACAGGATATAGTCGACTGGCCCACATGTCGTGTGTCCCCACAGTTAACCTACAATTAGTAGAACAAAGTTATTAGGGGAATGATGCGTAAGCACCTTACCATATAATACACGGTATTTCACATGAGAAACCAAATCATTAAAAATTTATCAGTTTCATTACACTCACAAGAAAACGCTGAATCCAATGATACTCTAAATGTGTGTATTTGAAGTTATTTAATTTTAGAGCATTTAGAAAACTCAATAAAACCCAAGTCCAAACCTAGACCAACATGTTAAGATCAAATCAACTGTCTAATTACCACAAGAAAGATTAGGTTAAGCTTATAATATACATTAGTTTATTAATAAGCTTGAGTGTAGTATCATGGAATTCCCCACATTTAAAAAAATCATAATGATAGCATAAATTTAATGATTTTCAGGTTTTATAGAGGAAAAAGTTCGTCCAAAAGGTTTGAATATTGAGTATCATCCCTGTTAATACTTTCGCCAAATAAAAGAAATGGCAGTTCAAGTCTGTATATTTTGCATTTACATAAGGCAGACCTAAATCTTAAACTTTAAATTGTATTAGACAAAAAATAAGCTGCTCTTAGGCTAGGTTATCATTATTCTGTAGGCATATGAAACTTTAGATTCACAGAAGAAGGAAAATGTAACATTTATTATTCTAAAATACCTTTTATGAGTATATACATTTTGATAAAAGTTTGTTGAGAAAGATTAGTTGGAGTTAACTTTATATTAATATAGTTTATGAAACATTAATATGCCTTCATCAAACTATAGCCTAACATCCCGAAGGATTAGCTAGTTATAGAATAATATAGCCTAGGCCTAATAAAAGGTTTTATAACTTTTAAAATATAACCTAGGCCTAGTCAAAGGTTTTATAACTTTTAAAATATAACCCAGGCCTAGCATAAGGTTTTATAACTTTTAAAATTAAATATACTGGAGGCAATAATGGTTTAGTATATTCCCTTAAAAATTATAGGCCTAGATTCTATGTATCTTAACTTATAAAAAGTGAGGTATCTATAAACACTTTTCACTTGGCAAACAATTATTTATTCTTAACATACAGAGATTGTCAAATATTTGGCGTGCTAAACTTGTAATTACAGTTGTATACTTAAAAGATAAGCCTTTATTAAAATCATTATCCTTAAAGTCGACAAGATATTTAAATAAAAATAGACCAAAAGTTTGAAACTGAACATTTAGGCCTTAATTTTTGTTTGAAAAATCATTTGATTATATTTGTGTGATCATAATATATTTTCCAATTTTTATTTTAGGTATAGATTTTTTTTCTAGTCAATTAATGTATAGAGTGGTGGAAAATATAATAAATATTGTTTATCTACTAAAACCCATGTGGCACATAACCTAGACATCACACTTAAACTATCTCATTTGATATTAATATCAGCGTTACCTTGTTTTGGATTTAATATAAATAGAACACAGCTATTAATATTATTACATGAGAGTGTAGTATTATAATCCCTAAATTCACAATCTAAACATATTTAACATTAATAATATGACGTGAAAACTTTTGACTTCCTACCGCGAGCTATTGGACCCCTTGATACATTTCTCGGTAGCGTGCGAGACTCGTCGATTGTAAAGTCGGTCAAAAGGAGATCCGGAATCGCATTTTGCTCGTAAAGAGAGTCGATGGTCGTGAACGACACTACGACTCTCCTTCGAAGGGAAAGAAAAGATCCAGAATCCCAGTGCAGGAAGAGGATGAAGGAATCTCTTTCATTTGGAGCTCCACTGGGAACAATCTTCTGCTGTCAGGATAAAGGGTGGATGAATACACAAATATTCTATCATTGGATTGAACACTTTGTGGCAGTCGTGAAACCTTCAGCTGAAGCAAAGGTCTTGTTGATCCTGGATGGGCACAGTACCCACACCCAAAGTCTAGCTGCCATCGAAATTGCCCGAAAGAATGGAATCATCATGCTGTCACTGCCATCCCATTGTACCCATCGGATGCAGCCTTTAGATGTGTCCTTCTTCAAGCCACTAAATACATACATGGGATCAGCAATTGGGACAAAACTAAGGGAAAATCCTGGGAAACGACTAACAACTGAGCACGTAGCCTCCCTCGTCGGTATTGCATTCCCAAGAGCAGCAACTATGGAAATTGCCATCAATGGATTCCGAGCTAGTGGATTATGAACGGTGGACCGACATATCTTTACTGATGCTGATTTTGCTCCATGAGCTCTAACTGATCAGCCTGAAGCTTGTCGAGATGAGGACACATCATCTGATACAACTTTAATATCAACCCCAGGTCCTTCAAATGTGACCCAACATGAGAGTCCAGATTATGTTCCAGCTCAAATAATTATACCCTTACCTTCATCCAGTACAGATGGTTCAAGGAGAAAAGTTGGAAAGCGTGGTACAGCATCTGGCGTAGTAATCTTGACTGGAACTCCTCACAAGAAAACGCTGGAAATATCAAATTCTGTTGCACCCAAACAAAAAAAAAGGAAGCTTTTCGGGAAAACAACAGTCATTGCTGATATGTCAGGCGCAACGGATGATAGCAAAACTCACTGTCTTGTGTGTGGTGAATGTTATGAAGAAGACTGGATTCAATGTGAAAAGTGCAAAGGATGGTCACATGAAAACTGCGCCGAATTATCAAATGACTTTTACTATTTTTGCAACGATTGTTCACAATAATTTTCTCAAAATGTTTTACTAATGTTGTTCTGTAAGCCTCATGTATTTTATAAATATTGATACATTTAAATAACTATTTTATATTGAAGTCCAAATTACACGACCAACTGGTCCAAATTACAAGCATATGGTCCAAATTACACACATTTATAATTTTTACTTTATATTATTTAAATAAAAATGTTTTCATAGATTGATAATATTTTCTACTAGTAATGTAAATATATTGTTTACTCTTTTACCTAAAAAATAATAAAAAATTATAGCTCCATTCTGATGAAATTTAACTTAGATAAAAGTTAAGTGGTCCAAATTACACGGACTTCCCCTATTTATTTTGTATCTCACGTTTCAAAATAATATGTATGTTACCTATAATTAGTTTACACTGTAAGGTGGCACCAATACTTTAATGAACTATGCTAGACTAGACTAGACTAGACTAGACTAGACTAGACTCGTATTTTATGAGCTACACTACTACATTATAGTAATTCATAATAGAAAGCTTGCGAACTTTGAAGATAAATCAATGGAGTTAAGGGTATATAATATGTTGAATAATTGCTTCAATAAACTGTACATAATTATATTTAAATGTATGTGCCCTTTATGATTAACTAAAATTTCGAACTAATTCAACTTTCCCTAACAGACAGAACCCACTTCCCTAACAGACAGAACCCACTTAAGTGATCGAATGATAAGGCAGGGCTTACAAACTCATGGCCCGCGAGACATAGCTGACCGGCCCGTTTGTCTGCAATATATTTATTTATATCCGGCCTGCATCCATGTACTCACACAAAATACAATAGTTTTACTTTAGTGTTTACTACGTAATTTTAAATAACAGAAACACTTGGAATTATTTAAAACTACGCTATATTTTTGTTTTAACTTTAAATACGAGTGTGGGAATTTTAATTTACACCGGGAAAAAAAACCGTATTTAAATTATTCCAAGTATACATTAATGATTTTAAATACATAGCATCAAATAGCTATTATAAACCTGCATTAGTGGCTACGTGGATTAAATGCCTGATTTAGTTTGCCAATGTTGGGGAGGTCAGGGTTCAAATTCTAACTAGATATTCAGAGAGGTTTCTCTTAGACCATCGGTTCCCAATTTTCTCGACTCGCGAACCCCTTTCACAATCGTCTAGGTTGCACGAACCCCTTGGAAAATATCCATAGCCACGCATTTAATTTTAAACCTAATTTTTATAAAATTTAGTTATTAAACTACTTAAGTAAAAGTGTAAATAATTATAGATTTGTTTAAAAAATAAAACTGAAATTAAATAAGCAAAGCACTGTAGTGAAATTTATCTTTACTGTCACAATATCCGATTTCACAGGTTTTTTAAAGTGGTACTGGAAAGTACTGTTTTGACATAATTGAAATACCTTCCTTTGATCACAGAATTCTATGCCGATTAAAGTATAAATTTATTTTTAAAAGTGTTAATGTGACTTAGTGAGAAGGATGCGCTTGCTTTGGATGGCACAGAGCTTTAAAGTCAGGGCGGAAGAAGAAAAAGATTTTTCGCTCAAATACGTAGAATAAAATGGTAACAAAGCTGTAATAGTTTTATTCTCTAACAATGAGAATTCCTCCTTTAAACTTAACCAGAAACCAATGACAAAGATGTATAGCTTTTCTTTAATTCAAACTCAGTAAAAATTTCAAGGCGCTGCTCTTTTTCACTCACGCTTAATGTGGAGAATTTCAAAACTGCTGTCTCTTCCAGGGGATTTCAAATCCAATTGTTATTATGGTTGAGAAATAATTATTCTTTCAAGGTTTTTCCAAGTCCCTTCAAGTGTTGTATAACCACGTTCTTTAAATTTTCTCCAAAGAAAGCTATCATTAAGTCGTGAAGGGTATCAAATCACTTCGTTTGATTGCTAATTAAACATGTTTCTCAAAAATTAATTTTTTTATGAACGACTTGTTACGGTCTTACATAATAAAAAAGTTAATATTTGACCCCTGAAGAGAGAGGTTTAAACTGTTTATTTTTGAGAAAATGTCTGCCAAATAGACCAAGAAAAAATGAAAACTTAGTGTTTAAGTTCTAACAATCTTGTATGAGTTCTACCTCGAGATAACCAACCACCAGATTTCAGTGTAAGACAATAAACAGTTTTAAATGATTCCCATTTTCTCACAAAGTGCTGCAAAAATCCGACATCATGGAAATATTTTGGCGAACCCCTTGGAAGATTTCACGAGGCCCAGTTTGGTAACCACTGTAGACGGTTTCTCACATTCCCATATTAAAATGATTAAAATGTATATAGTCTGTAGGGGTAGTAAGACGTGCCGCAAAAAAAAAGTATAGAATATTATAATGCGAGCAAATATGTTTCTATTGTTTGTGACCCGCTTTAGTGGCTGCGTGGTCTAACCTGCTACTCTCGCAGGGAATTAGACTGCCTATGACGAAGAGATCGAGGTTTGAATCTCAGCCGGGTGTACTGTAGGAGGTTTTTCCAATCTTCCTCCATGAAAATGCATGTACATTTCATCTAAATATAACCTATATTTCTCTAAAACATAAGCGTACAACTCAAACGGGTAATAAAACCCGTTGCTAAAAATAAAATAAAATTTTGACTGTGGCCCGCAACACGCCTTGAGTCTATAGCCGGGTATCCACTTATAGCGTATCAGCGTATCGTATCAGTGGAGACGGAAATTGTTGAAAGTGACGTGTCAAAAGTGATACAAAGATACGCAATGGGCCCGATCGGTAATTTGTCGGTTGAGAACGCCCGGTGGAAACCTTGTGTAGAGATTTGATTTTTTTAGTACGGGTTTTTCCGTTTATTGTTATGGATATATTTTTGGCCCAATGGAGTGGAGTAAGAATGAGACCATACGATTTATAGAAATATACCGTAAAAGTGACTTAATTAGGGACCCAAAACATCCTGATCATTTCAATAAAGTGCGAAAACAAGATGCGCGGGTGGAGAGATTTGCCCATTGCTGCAGAATAACAAAGAGAGTACCAATCAATTTCCCAAAGCTCTATTTAAACAATATATTTGCCTATAATTAGGAAAATATTAATATTATGAAATATGTACTTAGTAAATAGCTTAAGTATACTTAGCTTACCTGACAGAGCAAGACTCTAATGTAGGATGTTTGTCAACAACTGAATTAACACAAGCTGTAGTTGTGGTATCGTCCTCCATACCACCACTTTCATAGGAATCTTCCAATGTTTGTTCTGCAAAAACTTATGAAGAAATAACATTTTCTTTTACGATTGGTGGAAATACCTCATTTGAATCATTTTTTGGAGAAAGGTCACATATCCTTAAAGTTAAATTTTACAGGAGAGACAAAAAACTACGTAACTAATTCCGGACTAAGGTGACATCCAAACCAAAATTCACCAATCAAAAGCACATGAAAATACATGTTTGGACATTAGAATAAAGTCAAAATGTAAAACAATTTTTATATAAAAAATTGATAAAAACAAAGGACATGTGTCCTTTCAATAATAAATAGGACATTCTTGATAAATCTTAAGTGTTTCTTGATATTTAACTCATTTTTACAACAGCGCAGTGTAAATATTTGTAAAAAAGTCCATTACAATAAGTTGATCAATATAATATTAATAACAAAATGGGCGTTTATTAACCAATTTGTCAATATTAGGCAATATTAAACACAGAAATCCAGAATAAGACTGTAATTCTTCTTAAATAATCACATTGAAACTTAAATACACAGTAATTTTGCACTTTATGTTAGGCCTACTTTAGTATTTTGAGAGTTCACTATGCATCTTTATCATCATCATCATGGTTCACTGTTGGCCATTCAAGTATTTCTTCATAAAACCCTAGATGCTCTGAGTTTACATACTGCACTACTTTCCTAATATCATCTATCTTTTTCCTGTTGATTGGATTTTTGTCCTGATAAGCTTTAGATGTTGGCAACTTTACTTTCCGGATAGTGCTGTCATCAGTTTTGTGAAGGAGCCTGAATGTGTATTGTTGCAGCCCATCAATGAAATCCAAGGCACAGACATTTCCTGGAGATTTTGCATCGAATACAAGCATCGAGTACTGTGAAATTCCAAATGAGACTTTTTTATCCTTTGGAACATTACTACCGAGAGATTCTACAGAGAGTGTGGTTTTCTTGTAATGTTCCTGCCACCAAGTTTTAAAATCCAAAATATCTGCAGTGTTAATCACATTGACACAGAAGTTACCTTTCTTGCTTGCCTCTGCTATGTAACGTGCATACTGATCAGGAGTGTAAACTCTGTCAATCTTCTTCAGATACCGCTTTATTACTCCAAAATCTCTGTCACAAGGGAGGAAACTGTGTCCCCTCACAGGAAAGTACTGAAAAATCTTTGAGAATCGACCTGTAACTGTCAATGCAGAAAGAAAACGAGCAACAGTATGGTTACGGTTTTGGCTTCCACAGCTGTCTGAGAACACGTGCAACACTTTTACTTTTTTAGGTAGAACATAATCAATATAGTGTTTTATGAAAGAACACACCTCATTTGGACATTTTCTAGCCAAACCCTCATGGTAAACATACATTTCACTTTTCCCTGTAACGAAATTCTGAATGCAAAAGTTATTTACCCACAACTGTCTGAAATAGAAAATTTCCTGCACAGGGACATGTGGCAATGGAAGATTCTGCATATAATCAAAGACAATAGCGGACACTTGGTCATCACGTTTTCCGACTTCACGTATTTCATTTAATTTGTTGTAAAACTTTTTCGATCTTCTGACATGAACAACTTTTTCGGCAACTGCTACTCTTTTTGCACGATCATTAAGTGCGGGGCTTTTAATCTTTACACTAAGTTGTTCACAAGTGGAACAAACATCTTTTTGAGGCCTTCCAAATTTATAACCGTAGTTTTCCTTGAAATATGTGTAGTAAAAGTTGTACTTCACTTTTGCTTCAGGGTGCTTCTGTACAAAAAGCTGGTACATTTTAGTCACATTGAGTTGAGAGTCAAGGTAGACTTGATCAGATCCTGAATAGTGAGATTGTTTTGTGGGGAAACATTCAATATGGTTCTTCACCAGTTCTACGATTTCTCCTGGAATAGAATGAGATTTTGGATTGAGACCTCTTCCATCCCTTGGAGACCTCCCTTCAAGAAGAAGTCCTGATATACGTCGAATACGTTATTCACCTATATTGAGCAAATTTATTAAAGCTTTCTTACAAACGGGAACTCTTGTGCCTCCATTCAAAACATGATAACAGAAGCCACTTTTTCTTGGTTTCTTATTTTCAACAGGACCATGGGATCGTCGGCGGGCTATGGGCCTGACTTCGATGAGCCCTTGTAAAAAAATATCTTGCTCATCCTTCGAAGTGAAATCATTATAGAAGTGTGTGAATATGGTCAACTTTTCTTCTTCAGATAATGCATCTAAACATTTCTTGTGGCATCTAAAAACAATAAAAGTAATGATTATATTTTATAGTAGTTTTTAATTCTGTTAATTTCCTGTGTTAACACATGCTTCAAAAATAAAAAATAAACCTCCATAAATTTCTCAGTTACTGTTTAACTGATGCAAACATAGATGCAACAATGCCATGTTTACATGCCTTACAGTTAGACGTGTGCTAATAGAGTTTTTTTATCGAATAAAATGGCAAATTTCATATAGTACAAATCGAATAACTTAACAAAATCAGTTTTAATGGAAATTATTTTTATTATTTTTATTTATTTCAAAAACAGTGTTTTATATTTAATTATTGGAAGAGAGCAAAGAATACCACAAAACAATATTTGACACCTCTTATAATTTTTCTTTGGTTTCACACACCTTAAAGCATATCCAGGTTCGTCACCCCTTACATTTCTTTCATGTTTGAAAACCTTAAAATGTTAAATTTACTTGACACCCCTTATAATCTCTATTCTCTGTCTGGGTCGCCTCCCTGTCTGGCTATCTAACAACAAACTGACAATGCACACTCATTAATGTTGACCTTGGAAACATACTTCCAAGCCCCTTACCCTCATTTTCATGACTTGAAAGATGGTAGAGTAGCAATTATGTCTAACCTACTCACTAGACTATGGACGTTCATTAATATTGTATTATTATTATTATTATTATTATCATCATCATCATCATCATCAACGCATAAGCTAACATTTGCTGTTTAGTACTTACCCACATATTGTGCCCATCTGCTTTTCAGCAATAACAGTCCCACTATAGCTCTGGTGTTGTTCGCTTTCTTTATGAGGCGAGCTTTATATTTATCTTTATGTCTATTTCTTCCTTTTCTTTTTCCTTGTTCTACACCATTTTCTTCGACAGAAGACACCGACTCACTTCCAGTAGCATCCATCTTTGTGAGCTAACTGAATTTTGCAAGGCATGATGGGAGCTGTAGACAGCCATTTAGTATTGAAAAGGCATATGTCCAGGACAAGTGCCCTTTCAAAAACAAAGTAAAATTTCTATTATTTTTATCTCAGTGGCTAACACTAGGAAATGTGCCAGTTATTCACAGAAATGTCCGCAGACGTGCAGAGAGTAATGTAACGCATATAACTCAATTTCGCAAAAAAGTGGACAAGTGACCTTTCAATAATAAACCATTCATTTAAAGTTCTTGTTTCTTCGTTATCAGGCTCACAGTTTGAAGATCGTGGAGGTTTAAGCAAATTGCTGCTCATGAATGCTTTAAGAGCAGAAGGATTAGCATTACATCCTCCTCTGTGTCTCAAAATTGAAAATAAATTTTCATTTGGATCCTGGTTCAATTTTGAAGTCATAAGAAATGAAATATTTTCCTGTTTTAGTTCCGACCACAAACAAAGAGTGCTCCTGATTGAATTACTAAGACCTGTAACACAAAACGGTTTTGCATTTCTCTTACCCCCAACAACTTTCCAGGAATCCACAAATTCAGATGTTTCTTTAAGATGCTCTTCCACTTGAGGATTTATTTCACTTAAAGCGCAGGAGAATGTTTTACAACTATTAAACGTTTTAGAATTTAGTGCATCAAATGCATTATTAATTCTCCCTGCAAATTCAGCAATGCCCAGGGCAGTGTCTGAAATTAGCTGTTTTGTGGAAACGGCTGTTAAAATGGCAGATTCCATGGAATGACTTAAAACCTGTGTCGCATACTTGACGGCCATTTTTTGAAAATTCTTTGGTGAAACGTGTATCTGTCTAATTTTTACTAGAGCTCTTGCTTTCGGTATTCCACCTTCCACCTGAGGGCAATCGTCAAGTTCATAAACTTTTTCAATATCCTTCCACCAAGCCCTGCGGTCCTCAAACTGTATGTCTTTAGAAATTAGATGATTTCTAACAATTTTGATTAGATGGGGAACATCATGAATTACATGATATTTCTTTTCGTTGGTAACAATGTACATGTTTTCTTCTGTTACACCAAGCTTGTTTAAAGCAGCCCTGTTATTAGAGCCTTGATCACACACAAGAGCTCGTACCCTCAATCCAACTTTATTTAAATTTTCCAAATTCTCTTCAAACATAGGCTTTAAGTTAATGCTCTTAACATTAGAAGACGCAAAGTAATAGGACACAGGAATCTACCATGGAATAAAGAGACCGTGTATCATAAACACCAAAGCTTGCTTTGCAGGTGATGAACTCCGACCCTGTGACCCAAGATCTTGAATTCCTTCAATCCTGTTGTTCTTTTGATTGTACTGTACATTCTGATACTCATCTCGTCAAACGTCAAAACAACATGTTTTTCAAGAGGATCAGATATGCTTTCCACTTTCATGGCAAGTTGATTAAGTAGTTTTTCGTTGGTTCCTGTTTTTATTGGAATTTAATTTATCCAAGCGGAAATAGAAGAAACACTCGGAAGTTTAAGTCCCATTTCTTTCAAGAGCACGCACAGTGCCGGAGATTTATAATAACAAGATAACGCAAACTGTTACTCGTCTTTAGTGTAAGAGTTATTTGCAGTATGCTGAAATTGCATTGCTAAAAATGTTACGGCTGTAGGAGGGAATTTTTTTTTTTCATTAGGGCCGCGTGTTTTCCCGAGATTATCTGATTGGTGTTTTTTAATCTACTTATTGAAGCTCTTTTTTAAAGAAAGTAAGTTTTTCTGGCTACGTATAGTTTTTCTTAGTTTGATTTTTCGTGGAGTTAGTTCAGTTTCTAGCTTACTACTAGAGGATTGTGAGGGTTTGAAGACTCTTGTTAGGTTAGAAATACCAGGTAAAGATTCAATATTATTAAGTTTTTGAGGTGACACATTAGAGTTAGGTGACAACGCGGTGTGGCCGAACTAATGTGAGATATTAGCTCGCATAAGGTCACTGTGATCTAAGCATGGTTGTGACACATCAATTTCTATTTTACTCTTATCCTTGATTGCATGCTTTTCTCATCGCCTAATTGATTATCATTTCTTCTATTTGTTTCGAGCCTCTCGTATGCGCCTGCGCAACTATTTCTCCTGCCTTGTATGCGCTGTGAATTTCCCTCTTTCTGGTTCTCTCTTCCCTCCCTCCCTTGTATGGCTGCGCATGCGCGCCTCACTTGTTTTCGACGCTCTGTACAGCTGATCGTTTTCTTTACTACTGACATATATTCTCGTTTTGGACGCTCTTGGCGACGGTTCAACTAAGTGACTCATTTAGAGCCACTTCTATCAGCGCAGGTAGGACAAGAGTCGCTGTGGGACTGAGAACACAGCTCGACCCTTCTACGTTTGCTGGAATCATGCTGTTCCACTGCTGGAAGCAATAGACTTACACTTACGCTATGGCGTTCCTAATATGGGAACCTTGGGCTGTATCCAGCTAGCCCCCGCCACTATTGGATTGATTTATAATCTTCTACCAGTGCCGAGCAAATACTTCGCTGTTTACCGCCTGCAAGCTGCACTTCAGTCTGCTGGTACTTAGACCTACCAGGACTGGTAGGGCAAGTAGAGGTAATACCGGGACGCTAAGAGGAAAAATTCATAAAAAATAGTTACATTAATATTTTATCTGAAATTTTGTACAGAGAAGGACAATAGTATTTATTACAATATTTGACTATACAAATGTCTGTGTTCAGGATTTTTTTTTATCTACCTCCACAAATATAGAACAATGGAAAAAACCGGTTCTGCCCCAGCTATGGGGTATAACCGGATACGCCATGGGGTAAAACCGGATCTTATAATTTTTTGCTTCTTAGGCATGGGACACATACAAATTCGTCCAGCTCATTTTTATTCCATCCGGTACAGCTTTCATGCGCCCATTTTTGACATTTCAGACACCTAACCCATTCATCTGTCTTGTTGGTAGAAGAATAAGGTTCTACACAGAGAAGACATGGTGTTTCATTTTTATCCTCATCGGAAGAACTAGAATGTCGACTTCGTTCTTGCTTCAGAATGCGGGGTTTTGTCAACAATTTTCTTTTTACTTGTTTATTTGCAGGGCCTCTGCATTTCCCTCAGTTCATTCCTGTATGGGGAGCTTGTAATGATGGCTGTTTTGCCTCTTCTGTTTGAAAAAGATCTTTCATAGTGTGGAATTGGAATTACATCTTGAGGTGAAACGCTAAAGTTATACGAAACTTTCTTTGGTGTTGCTGCAAGACCTGATTGTCCAGTTGAGGCTCACAAGGTGGTCCAGGTTGAGGCTCACAAGATTGTCCAGGTTGAGGCTCACAAGGTGGTCCAGGTTGAGACTCACAATCTGTTTCAGGATTTACACTCTTTTTTTCAGCAGTTCTTTCTGTTGTGTCTGCTGGAGAATATGCTTCTTCTCCGAACGTATTTGGATTTAGTGGATAAATCCCGGTTTTCTGAAACCCGGAAATCGCATTTTGCATGGTTGCTGCTCGTATGTAAGCCAACCCAAACCATTTGGCGATCTGATATTGAGTTACCACTCTCCCTGGATGGTTAAGGAGCCATGTCTTCACTTCCTGTCCATAAGTTCTTCCTTCATTCTTAACCTTGGGAATATCAATAATGGTGGAACATAATGTCCGGCTGCCGAGAAACAAAGCTCCGCCGTTACCAATTGTCCTCGCTCTGCTGACGTCAGAGCACCAACCTGCCTCCTGCCTTTCTGGGCCAAAACTTTAGACTGTGTTTTAGGCACAGATGTTAGTCCCGTTTCATCAACGTTATAGATACGTCCTGGTTGGAATTTGTAGGTTTCAAAACAGCTGGCCAGAATTTCATAAAATTTTGAAACAGCGGTTTTATTAAACCCCATTGCCCGTGCAGCTGAAGTTGCTTCCGGTTTTTTGAGTGACAGATCAGGATGACGTCTCATAAAACAACTTAGCCAATCAGGTCCTGCAAGTTTCTCCTCGAGGTTGAAATTATGTTTGAGTCCGTTTTTCTCAGCTAGCTCGTAAGCAAGAGGCCTTACATCTTTCGTTGTGAAACCAAACAAGCGGATCTCCATGAACTTTATATTCTGTACAAGTTCCCTATCTTGGTTCTCGGTGAACACACATTTTAAGTTTCCCATCCCTAAAACCAAATATTTTAATATTAGTAAGCTAGGAGTACAATAAAGTAAATACTATAATTTATATAAATTATATTAAATCTTGTCGGCCTAACCTTTTCTAGATGCTACTTCTACTGAAGATCCAATTTTGGCTTTTTTTACAACGAGCTTCAAGAGTTGACTGAGGTAAATCATAAGCAAAAGATTGCCTTCTTATAGCTCATATTTCCTTGAATAACTTCATCAATTGCTTTCGCCATATTCTCCTCGGACCAATTTTGGCGATTACTTATACGAATATATTTTCGTGGCATGTTGAGTACTAAGCCTGAAAATAGTTTAAATTTTAGTATTGTTCATTACAATTATAACTTATATAATATACATAATATAGTTGTAAGCTTCACTAATTGAAACAAACGAAATAAAAATAATTAAATAAAACACTGTATGATTGCAATCATTATTAATCATAACAAATCTATCACATTATACCAAAACATCAAAAATAAATTATTTCGAATAAAATAACTATCGCAACGAACATTTCTTTAACTTCAGGAACGTTCCTGTTCATTTGAACCCTCCCCCTGCGGGATGGGGTTTAGAATAGTCCCGCAGTAACCGATGCTTGTCGTAATAGGCGACTAAAAGGGAGGACTCTGTGCAGGATGTACCTCGTGCAGGAAAACCCTATCCTACATCTTTCCTTTCACTTTCTTTTTTTTCCTTTTTTCCTTCTTCCACCTTCTCTTTCCTTACTTCTTCCTTCTCTTTCCTTACTTCTTCCTTCCTTCTTTCTTCCCTTCCCCTGCCGTTAAATCCTGCACAGAGACCTTTGGCCCCTCTTTTGACGACCTTGGCATCTAAAACGGCTCTCCTCGGGTTAATATTGGATACCACCGCTTTGAGCTCCTGAGTGAAAGTGCGCCGGTTGTAATATCTTGGTAGAAGGGCCTTAGGGATGACAACCGAGTAACCTACCTTGAGAAAAGACCGGTTGCGTTCATAAGGGTTCCGGACGTAAAATTAGCGCTTTCCTGCATACACTTGCTCCGGTGACCTCTCTTCCGGCGATGCTCCATATGAAGGTAGTCATGTCTAGCGTCGTATAAAACCTCTCGTCGGAAGAGTTAACAGGACCCTATGTGGTAGAACCAACTGACGTTTTAATAAGGAAACTGCATGATGGCACCATTATGATTCAGACTATGACCGACACACAATCCTCAAATATTATGACGATCTCCGAAATAGCGTTGAGTAATACGGCAAATATACAGGTGAAGGTGGAGCCACACAGGTTCCTCAATGTTTGCAAGGGAGTGGTCACTTGTTATGACCTCGACTGCGTGAGCATTGAGGATATCTGTGAGGAGCTTTCCCCTCAGCATGTCACCGAGGTCTACCGTATCATTAACAAAAAGAACGGACAAGAGAAAAAGACGGATACATACATCCTCACCTTTGCGCCTCCCATCCTCCCATAGGAGGTTCGAGCGGGCTTCCATGTGCTCAGAGTCAGGCCATACGTTCCCAATCCTCGGCGCTGCTTTCAGTGCCAGGCATTTGGGCATACGAAGCTGAGATGCCGTGGAAGGCCAACCTGTGCGGATTGCGGACAGGAGGCTCACAATACACCGTGTGAGTCTCCTAAGTGCTGCATCAACTGCAAGGGTCCGCATTCTGCTTGGTCTCGGACCTGTCCGAAATGGAAGGTGGAGAAAAAAGTCCTGGAGATCCAATGTGAAAAGAAGATCCCTTATGCCCAGGCCCGCAAGGAATACGTATCAAGTCAAGCTCTGGTATTTCAGACATCTTATAGTCAAATTTTAAGCCAGAACATAAATTGCCCCAACTGCCATTGCGCAGTTAATATTGTTAATACGCCCACACGACCTGTGCCACTCGTCTCTACTCGAGACACTCTAAGACAACCAGCACCATCTATGGTGGTGCCAAAATTAGTACAAGGGGCGACACCCCCGCCGAAGTTTCCTCCACCACCTTTATCCCCGAGGACGCCTCCTCGGGGAACACCCCCGAACCCTCCTGGGGGAACCCCTCCGAACCCTCCTCGTGGACCCTCACCGAGTCCTCCTCGAGGAACCCCGCTGAGCCCCACTCGAGGAACACCCCGAGTCCTCCTCGGGGTCCTAAACCATCTGCGACCGTTGTCGAGCCGTTCAACCCCGCCTCAGGAACTCCGGAGGTCGGGATGAGTGGTGGTACAGGTGAGGTCGAAAAGGCGAGTCCCACTGGTGCCTTGGGGAAGGACCAGCGAGGGACCGCCGAAAAAATAACTCTAAAAAAAGCGTCGAAGGCTTTAACAAAGCCTTCGCGTAAGGATCCCCCGTCCCAGTCTCTACAGGACAAACCAAAGCCTCTCCTGAAGCGGGAGGTCCAAAAGAGATTGGGAAAAGCAAGAGGACCTAAAAAAGTCCTCAATAAATTTTTATTTTTAAAGGATAGTGTTATCGATTGTGAGGATATTTAATTAAATTATATATTAATAAATAATGTCGCTACTACAATGGAATTGTAGGGGTTTCTATACTCGTGCAGAGGAAATTAAACTACTAATTTCTTCCCAGCATCCTCCCATCTTGTGTTTGCAGGAAACCCACTTCCGCCCAACTGACAACCCGATGCTTCGTGGGTACGATGTATATCGTACCGACAAGCCACTCTTTGATCGGGCTAGCGAAGGTGTAGCTATATTTGCACGTAGCAACATATATCATAAGTTTATAAATATTGTCTCTGATCTCCAAGTGATTGCTGTCAGAGCCTCCCTTCCTATGGAGGTAACCGTATGCTGCATTTACCTCCCACCAGGCGAACGTGTTTCCAAGAGGACTCTAGAGGCCCTCTTTATACAACTTCCCGCCCCCTATATCATCTTGGGGGACTTTAACGCGCATAACCTGATGTGGGGGTCTAATTTTACAGACGCCCGTGGGAGGATGGTAGAGGACATTCTTGTCTCGGGAAACCTGGTGCTAATGAACACCGGGACCCAGACACACTTCTCCACCTTTAATAGTGTATCCTCTGCCATCGACTTAAACCTATGTAGCCCGGGATTGCTGCTCACTTCCTTTGGGAG